>CAUYLG010058547.1:0-67155 GCA_963573385.1 Cacajao melanocephalus
TTCACAGGTTTAAATAAAATATTGGTTGGCTGCTTGTTTGTTATTTTCATCCCTTATTCCTTCCTGTCTCCATTGTTAAGCACAATTATTGGCATAAAAGAGGTTTTTAATACCCATTTTTAGAGTGCATTCTAGCCTGGGCAACAGAACAAGAATCCCGTTCTCTCTCCCTCTTTCTCTTCCTCTTTCTTTCTCTCTTTCATTCTTTTTTCTTTCTTTCACTCTTTCTTTCTTTCTTCTTTTCTCTGTTTTTCTTTCTTTCAAAAAAAAAAAAGTAGGATCCACTGCAGAAATCATAGAGAAGGCCTAGAAACAATTCAGTCTTGTCTTTTCATAAGCTTGCTTTAAAGTGGTTTTCACCAAAGCATGTATTTATGAGAAATGACAAAGCAGGTACCTCCACCATAGATGGGGCCCAGGCTCAAGGATCAGAGTGATCTGGAATAAAAACCCTCACAAACCCTCTCAGGCTCTGCGATCTTGGGCGAGTTACTGTACTTCTCTAAGCCTTAGTTCTCACATCTCTCAAATGAAGGGGTTGCTACCTTTGAGTGTAGGTTTAAGAGACAATCTTGGTGGGAGCGTAAATCAGTTCAACCATGTGGAAGACAGTGTGGCGATTCCTCAAGGATCTAGAACTAGAAATATGATTTGACCCAGCAATCCCATTACTGAGTATATACCCAAAGGATTATAAATCACTCCATTATAAAGACACATGCACACATATGTTTGTTGTGGCACTGTTCACAGTAGCAAAGACTTGGAACCAACCCAAATGCCCACTGATAATAGCTTGGATAAAGAAAATGTGACACATATATACCATGGAATACTATACGGCCATAAAAAAGGATGAGTTCATGTTCTTTGCAGGGACATGGATGAACCTGGAAACCATCATTCTCAGCAAACTGACACAAGAACAGAAAACCAAACACCGCATGTTCTCCCTCATAAGTGGGTGTTGAACAATGAGAACGCATGGATACAGGGAGGGGAACATCACACACTGGGGCCTGTAGGGGGTTGGGGGACTGGGGGAGGGATAGCAGGGAGTCGGGGGATTGGGGAGAGATAGCATTACAAGAAATACCTAATGTAAATTATGGGGTAATGGATGCAGCAAACCACCATGGCACGTGTATACCTATGTAACAAACATGTATGTTCTGCACATGTACCCCAGAACTTAAAGTATAATAAATAAATTTTTAAAAAAAGAAAGAAAAGAGTTAAAGATAATGCATTAAAAGGACTCGACCCATGATATGCACTCAGTAAATGGTGGTTATTTAAGTTAAAAGGAAGACATTAGATCATTTAAAACACATTTAGCATAGTACCTGGATAATTTTAAGTTCTAAATAAATATCTTCTTTAAAAATTCTTTTAGTTTAATAGTTTTAACTTTACCTATTCAGACGACTTTATACTTACTAGCCACCCACTCAATCTCCTATGCCCTTCAAATCTGAGACATTTTACAAAGAAAATCTGGTTTGAGTGCTTTTGTTTTAGTTTTTGTTTTTGAGACAGAGTCTTGCTCTGTCACCAAGGCTGCAGTGCAGTGGCTGGATCTCGGCTCACTGCAATCTCTGCCTCCTAGGTTCAAGTGATTCGCTTGTCTCAGCCTCCCAAGTGACTGGGACTACAAGCATGCCCCACCATGTCCAGTAAATAAATGCGATTTTTAAATGTATTTCCAATTGCATTCAGCCATACTTAAATCTAGGGTATAGGAGCAGAAAGAGGTCTCCTATCAAAAGGTTTCAGATACAATAAACTATCGTGTTTTATTGTAAGTTAAAATAAAATGAGGATGTTTATGTATGCTGTTTCCCTAGTTGCTGCTATATAATCATACTCAGAAAAGAAGAATCATTGGTATTGAAAACATAAAGATTCATAGAACATCTGTGTATAGCTCTCAAAGTAATAAGCATTCACCAGATATTTGGTTTTACTCTATTTTAAACAGCAAGCAATCAAGGCTTCACTTTATTGAAGGAATTCACGGTGACATTTAACATCAAAGATTACATTTAACTCCAAAAGTATAGAAAAGTATGCTTTTCTGTAGTCTGCCAAAGTATTTCCCCAAGTGGAAAGGAAGGCAGGCAGACAGAGAGGAAGGTAGTAAGAGAGACAGAAGGGAGACAACAGGAAAGGTAGAAAAGAAGGATACAGAGAGCAGGGAGGAGCGTAGCAGGTCTAGTCATATTTCAGACCCAGTAATGAAAACTACTAGGCCAAAAAAATGGACATCAAATGAAAGCAATGACCCAGTATCCCTGAGTTGACAGAAAAGACAGACTCATTGACCCACACAGAGAGAGCTTTAGCCAGTAAATCAAATATTTAAAGCAAATCATCTGTTCATGTCACTTGTTCTTAAGGAGATAATGCTCCTTGCTTACTCTCTGTACTCCCAGAGGGGAAATACAGTTGGCTTGCATATAGCTAAGGCAACTTGTCTGTGGGAGGATGCTAAGTATAACGGGGTTCTCAGATGGCGGAACCTGAATTAACGACATTTTGGGCAATAATGAGTAGTGTTCCTTTACCTTGCTTATATGCAAGTGATTATTCTAGCACAATTGGTAGGAGTCTGTTAATCTTTACTGAAATTTTGATTTGCTCACTCTGTTGCTGGCACAAAAGTAAACTACAGTTCCTGATGTGTTCAAAGTTTCTTTACACCATTCACTTTGTCTGAAATGCTTTACCCTTTACCTAACAACACCCCCAGCAACCCCTGCTAATACACAAATTAACATATACGCTCTTATCCATCATTTAAGCTGAAATCTTTCCCAACCAAGCAGAATTAATTTATCTTGCATAATAAAATTGTATGCAAATAGCAATTTGAGCCCAAAGCATATTTTGTAATTGTTTTTATGTGAGTATATTTACCTTACTAAACCTTGGGATATGAACTAGATCTTATTAACCACTATTTACTATCACTATAGTACCTGGCCCAGATGAGGTCCCAGTAAGTAGCTGTTAAAATTATATTACATAATGTGTTGAAAAGGAAGGGGACTTGGTACATACATGTAAGTTCCTCCCATGCTCCCTACTCCATTCAGCTCTTCTCTTTCAAGCTACCCCACTACCCCAATCCTACGACTCCTTCTGTTTTCATTTTTCCTCTCTCTCTCCTTCCTATACTCTAACCTGGTTGGCAGAGGTTCTTTAAAATTTTACTGCTTCCAGCTATGACAGGCAACTGTACTAAACCAGCTCACCTCCTTAAGAACTGTTAAAACTGAACAAAATATTGGACACTCTGCAGTGCAAGACTGGGACTCTGGACAGAAAGGAAATGCATGATGTATGATTCTTTATTTATTTGGCTTTCTGCCTGGGCAGAATTTCCTGACCACAGAAGAAAGCTGAAGCCCAGGTAGTGAATGACAGTCCTACTGAGCTGATGATGCAAAGATTAGGGTTGCCAAAGCAGCTGGAACCATAAAGAAATTCTCCAGAGAGGAAGAAGTATATATAGAGGAAAGCAAGGAATCTGAGTAGGACTCCTCATGGATTCTTAGCTAAGCCTGAGCTGAGAATACATAAGGTGAGACTTCGAAGAGCATGTCAGACAGGAGCTGCTACCAGGATGGAAGCAAAACAAGATCATAAAGGTAAAGGCAATTCTGAGAGACTTTAGAGTTCTCTCCCATCCCCAAATAGGCATATCTCCTTAACACCTCAGGCATCCAAATGAGACACCTAAAAGGTCACATCTTACAAGTGAAGACCCTGGCCAAGAGAAGGCCTCTCTAGAATTTCCCTACCAAAGGATAAGTCTTAACAAGACCTGCAAGAATCATAGAAGTTGGAGGTTGAGACCTACCAAGTTAGAGGGAATCAGAAAACAGAGACTTTCACAAATATTCTTTAGCAAGTAAAAATACAAACTTTGCAGATACAAAGTAATCAGCTAGATATCAAACTAGCTTCAGAAAAAGATAAGATAATACAGAGTGTCTATGACACATAATTTACCCACATGATATGGGATACCCAAATCATGTCCCAACCTATCCTGTCTACTCAAAACCCAAAATTACCACAAATGTTTTTAAAAATGAGAAATTATGAATCAAGTCAAGAAAAAAAAGTGATCAATAGTCAAGAAAAATGTGGTCATACTCAAGAAAAAAATGTGATCTTGTGATTAAAAGATTATTCAGGTATTAGATTTAAAAGACAAAGACTTTAAAGCAGCTATTAAATATATATTCAAAGACTAAAAAAAAGCCTAAAAAAGTAAGCACATAAGAAATGTTGGCCAAAAAAGGGAGGAAATTATTAAAAGGAATCATGGAAATTATATGACTTAAAATTACACTAATTGAAATTAAAACTTCATGATGAGTTTAATAGTAAACTGTAGGTAGAAGAAATAAAAGGTCAGTAAACTTTAATACGTATGAATAGACCTAATTTAATCTAAAGAACAAAGAAAAAAGAACTGCAGGAAAATGAACAGATATTCAAAAACCGAGTAAAAACAGCAAATAGGTTAACACACATACAATTAGAGAACCAGAAGGAGAAGAGAATAAAAGTGGGTCAAAAAAGAGAAGGATATAATGGCTAAAATTCTCCTAAATTTTATGAAAAATGTCTAGTAAGATATAGAAGTTCAGTCAATACTAAATAGGAGAAACAAAAGAAAAGTACACTTGGACACATCAAAGTGAATCTATTAGAAAACATTAACAAGGGAAACACAGGAGCCAGAGGGGTTAAAAAAAAAAAAAAGCACACGTTACATACAGGGACATTATGATATGGATGACCGCTGGCTTCCAATCAGAAACAATGGAGGCAAGAAGAAAATGGAACACATTTTTTAAATGTTGAGATGGAGAAAAAAAAGATTTAAATGTCCAGCAAGACTACTTTTTTCAAAAACAGAGTATAACATTTTTAGACAAACAGAGGCTGAGATCATTTGTCATTAGAAGACTTGTGCTGTACGAAATAATAACATCCATCAGGCCAGAGGAAGATGATACCAAATGGAAAATATCTCCAAGAAGGAATGAAGAACCCTGGAAATGATAAATAATTGTATAAATATAAATGCTAGGCTTTCTTTTCATTACCTCCTTAAAAGAGAATTAGTGATTTAAAGCAAAAATAATATTAAGGTGAATTTATAATATAGAGAGAAGTAAAAGATAGAACTCCAACAGCACACAGAAGGACAAGTAGATGGACTTACACTAATATGAGATTATTACATTTGTGAAGTATAAAGGGGCGAATGTGTGTAATATGAAGAATCAGGTATGAATTAGAAGGTATGAAATGTAAAGCAGCCGATTATTAACTCTAAGAAAATTTGCATAATAAGTTAAGGAGTATATTTTTAGCCCAAGAGCAAAAATACAAAAAAAAAAAAAGGTATCATTAAAAAGACAATGAAGGAAATAGAATAAAATACTAAAAAGAGTCTGCAAACCAAAATGCAGATTGAACAATGGCAACATAAAAAGAGACAAACAGAACACAACTACCATAATGGTATGTTAAATTCAACCATATCAAGAATTACATTAGTTGTAAATAGTCTAAACATTTCAGCTAAAACACAGAAAAAGCAGGACCTAATTATATGTTTTTTACTATACATGCACATTATATATAATGACACCATTATATATAATGGTAAAATTAGGCTATAAGTAAAAGAATGAAAAAAGATATACCATATGAACAGAAAATATAAGAAATCTGATATCAGGAAAATAATATCATGCAAAAGTGACTTCAAGGAGAGTATTATTAGATTTATAGAAAGACATTTCATAATGACAAAGGGGATGATTTACCAGGAAAACATAATAATCCTCAATGTGCATGCACAAAATAATAGTTTCAAAATACATGAAGGAAAATGAAAAGGCAAAAAGTAGAGAAAAAAATAAAACCATGATTAGAGTTGAAGATTTTAACCCTTTCTCTCAGTAACTGAAAACAAAACAGATAAAAATAAATAAGGATATAGAAAATCTGACAACACTATCAACCGACTTAAGCTAATTGGCAAAGAGCACTACACTTAACTGCAAACAACACAGTTTTTCAAATGTACATGAAATGCTCAGCAGCACAGACCACACGCGGGGCTATACCACAGTTCTCCATACATTTTAAACAACTGAAAACTTAGTAAGTATGTTATGTAACCACAATAAAACTGAAATTATAAATTAATAAGACATCTTAAAAACCTGCACATATTAGAAAATTAAATAACACATTTGCAAATAATCCGTAGATGAAAGAAGAAATCATAAGATAATTGAAAAATATTTTGAACTGAAAGTTAGTGAAAATAAAACATATTAAAATTTGGGAGGTGAAGTGAAATAGTGCTTAAAGGCTCTATCTATATCTATCTGTAGTTAATTTTTATCTAAAGAAATAGAAAAAAGCAAACTAAGGCAATAATTAAAAGACAATAAATACATAAGAACAGAAATCAATTAAATGGAAAATGCAATAGAAATAGAGAAAATAAACAATGCCAAAAATTGGTTATTTGAGAAAATTATTAAAATTAATAGAATTCTACCAAAACTGATCAAAGAAAAAAAGAGAAAAAAAATTACCATTTATAGAAATGAAGAGGTGATGTCACTACAGAATCTTCAGACATTAAAATAATAGACATCATTATGAAAAACAGTGCAAATAAATTTGACAACATACACAAAATAGATTTAAGTCTTTCAAAATGCCCATAACTGACTGAAAAGGAAATAGAAAGCTTCAGTAGTCTCTATTAATTGAAGAAATTAAGTTTGAAATAATACCTTCCTACAAAGAAAACTACAGGCTCAAATCATTTCACCGGTGAAACTGTATCAAACAATTAAGAAGTTGTTTATATTCCACAAACTCAGAAAATAGAGAAGATATTTTCTAACTTGTAAGACCAATATTACTCCTATACCAAACCAGACAAAGAAATTTTAAAAATTACAGTTCAGTGTGTCTCACAAACATTAATGCAAAAATCCATAATAAACTTTTAGCATAGCAATTTTGAATATAAATAAAATTATAATACATCAGAACCAGGTGGGGTTCTGATGCATTATACAAAATTTGTTTGACAGTAAAAAACTAAATTAACATAATTTACTACCTAAACGGGATAAAAAAGAAAAGATTTGAGAGACATCAAAAGATGCAGAAAAATCATCTGGAAAAATTCAACACCCATTCAAGATAAAAACTCAGCAAGTATGCACAGAAGGGAACTCCACAAGCTGATAAATGGCACCTATGAAAAATCCAAAGCTAACATCACACTTAAATGGTAAAGGACTAAATGTTTTCATGTCAAGATTAAGAAAAAGGTCAGTATGGCAACCTCACCCTTTCTGTTCAAGACTGCACAGAAAATTCTAGCCATCACAGTAATATACATAGACAGAAATAAGAGAAAAAGAGAGAGAAGGGAAAAAATAAAACTTATTTAACTTATTCACAGTTACTGTCATCTATGTAGTATATACTAAAGAATTTACTTAAAAGTTATTCAAACTAATAACTGAGTTTAACAAGATTGCAGAATATAAGACATGTATACAAAAATCAATTTATGTTGCATACATCAGCCAAACAACCAGAAAGTAAAGTTCTAAAATAGCATATACTACTTTATAATATGGCATATAATTTTATAGTAGCATAAAAACCTGAAACAGTTGATAACAAGTTTAATAAAAATATGCACAAACTCTATACTGCAAACTTCATTGCTGAAGGATATGAACGAAGATCTGAATAAATGGAGAGGTAAAATATGTTTGTGATTGGAAGACTGAATTTAAGATGACCTTTATCTCCAAATTGGTCTGTAAATTCAACACAATCTCAATCAAACTCTCAAGTGTTTTACATAATTGAAAAGCTGATTCTAAAATGAATATAGAAATACAAAAAATCTAGGATAGCCCAAACAATTTTGAAAAAGAAATATAAATCTAGAGGTTTTACACTTCCAGATTTTAATATACAATATAAAATTATGTAATATTAAGTAACATGTCCTATTATTATAGGCGCAAATATGTTCATCAATCTGATGAAAAAGAGATTCCAAAGCAGATCCACACATGAACACAGGCAGGTGATTTTCAACAAAAACGCAAAGGCAATTCAGTGGGGGTAGGGGTAAAGGAGAATGTTTTCAACAAATGGTGTTTCAACAATTAAATACCATTTACTAAACAAACTTGGATACATAACTCACACCATATAGAAAAACTGATTCTAAATGGATCATAGAATAAATATAAAATCTCAAACTATACAACTTCTAGAAGGATGCAAGGGAGAGATCTTGACAACTTTGACAGTCAAATATTTCTTAGACAACATACAAAATGCACTGACCATAAAAGGGATAAAAAGACATAATGAACTTCCATTCTTCAAAAGATACCATAAGGAAAAGAAAAGTTTAGCCTGGGAGAAAATACTTGCAATACATTTAGCTAACAAAGGACATGGTTTGTATGCAGAATATACAACATATGACTCATTAGTAAGAAACAAACAAAAATGAGGGCTGTGGTTTTAATGAACACCTCACAAAAGAAAATATATGAATTGTCAAAAAGCATGTGAAAAGGACTCAGCACTATTAGTAATCAGGGAAATGCAAAATAAAACCTACTACTACGCAACTACCAGAGGCTAAAAATGAAAAGATTGGCAATATTAAGGATTGGGAAAGACGTGGAAAAAAATCATTGCAAGGCAGGTGAGCCGCCACAGTGGGACTCCACCCAAGAAGGTTTTGGGCTTTGCCCAGGAAAGAATTCAAGGGTGAGCTGGTGGTAGAAAAAATCACCTTCATTGAGGTAGCCGTGTTCCAGCTCCATGACAGCTCCTGCAGAGCAGGGCTACCCCATAGGCAATGTGTTGAGAGTAGGATCTTGGGGAAGTTTTGCAGTCATATTTATACCCACATGCAAATTAAGGGGTGAGTTATTCAGAAATTTCTAGAAAAAGGATGGTAACTTCTGGGTATTGTCATGGCAAAGGCAGACTGTCATGGTGCTGTCGGGCATGTCTTATGGAGAGGTGCTTCTCTCTGCCCTGTTATAGCCAGTCTTCCATCTGGTCTGGCATTGAGCCCCAACTCCTGTTTCAGAATTGTCATTATGTAAAATGGTATAACTGCTTTGGAAAAAAAAAGTTTGGCACTTTCTTATAAAGTTAAACATATCATTACCATATGAGACCCAGAAATTCTTCTCCTAACTATTTACTCAAATGAATGAATAAGTCCACAAAAAACTTGCATGTCAATGTTCATGATAGCTTTTTTGGTAACAGCTAAAAACTGGGAAAAGCCCAACTATCTAACAATAGGTGAACAGATAATCAAATTACGATATATTCATGCAATGGAAGGCTAGTCAGCAATAAAAATAAAAGAACAGATAAATACAGCAACATGAAAAAAATTCCAGACACATTATGCTAAATGAAAGAAGTCAAGATACAACAGAGTACATACTATGTAATCCTGTTCATAGCTGCCTTTTGCACAGTTAAAACTATTCTGTATTGGTAGAAACCAGGTCTGTGGTTGCTGACATAGAGGAAGTTGAGGAAACTAATCAAAGGAACATGAGGATAACTTCCAGAGTGACAGAAGTATTCTGTAGCTTGAATGGAGAGGGCTAAATGGGTGTACACAATTCTGAAAATTATGGATAAATTTACTGCAATTACAGGAAAGAAAATCCATATTATGTTAAAAGCTTCAAAGTTCTCTGCACAGGCAGGTTGTGCTCTCTAGAGAAAATCCAATAAATAATTCAGATATCTAATAAATAATACATAAAATTGAAATAGAGAAATAAAATACCATATTTGAAGGGACCCCTTCTGTACATATTAAATAATAGAATATTTAATCCTAAAATCTGATGGTAGTTTTATGAGTTTCAAATTTTATAGAGAGAAAAACTATTGTTCTCTGAACTTAATGTATCTATTTCTTGAAAGATTAAAAACTCTTCTTAACTATCACTGAATTCTGTAGATGTTTATGTTTCTTCCCTTGACAATATAAATGGCTCCTTCTAAAATAACATTAATACTGAAAAATATCACTGCTAAGTTTTGGTTTCCTCTTGTGATTTTCAACAAAGCACAAATGATTAAATTAGAATGTGTTTCCATACAAGGATATTCATGTATTGGCATGATGCTTATTATTACATCAATACAAAATGCAAAGATAAAATGTATCTATGCCTTTTATTTTATTTTATATTGCCAAAGGAAAATTCACATCGAATATCAGTTAGCCTTTTGTTATGTTCTAGGAACACTTACAAAGAAATGAAAAACAAAAGTACATTTCTTCTATCCCCTAAATTCAACTGAACTACCAATGGAAAAGCATATCTCTGAAGATCAAAGACAACTGTTGGCAGAACTCACATATTTTTCTTTCTGACCAACCTCAAAAAAAAAAAAAAGTAAAGAAAGAAAAGAGAAAACATACAAATGCTCTCTATGGACCATTACAAAAATCACAAAACCAGATTTTTCTAAAACTCACAATGTATCTCTGCCTTCACTAAACATTTTCAATTAAGTTTTTGTAACACAGAACTCACTCATTATCAAAGGGGAAAATGAGAAACATGTATAACCCTCCAAACCACAAAGCAACGATGGTATCAGTCCCATAAAATTTAAACCACAGAAACAGGATAAACTGATCCTGTGGAGAGGAATGCATCTCATATGGAGATCCTAGATTATGGGGAACTGCTCCAGCTCCTCTCTGCTTTGGATTATGGGATACTTTATGTGACTATCCAGTTACCTTGAGGCTCAATCTTTAGGCTATGCTTTCTGAAATCACTTATGAAACGTTTGGTTTCTGAATGAATCCATATGACCTCAGATATTCTAGGAATGTGCTAAATAAACAGCCAACCCAGGAGCCATCATCTGCTTCCACAGACATGTTTGGTTTAGCATCCTTCAAAGTGAAGAACCAAGGGAAGATATAATTACAGGTTCAGTTTCTCCCTTAAGAAAGAAGAAGCCTTCTCAATCAAACTCAATATTTTGCTACAGTTTTGTGCTGGGCGGTCATGGTCCTTGCTTTTTCTTTTCCCTCTCAGCTGACCAATGCTGATTAACACAAAAATAAGCAAAGTAGCCATTGGAAAATTGTGCTTGGACATTGAGAATCATATTTTATGTCTGGCAAAGTCATGGTCCTTTACAGCTAAAATGTAATTTTCACATTGAATGTCTCATTTTGTCTTCCTCAACTATGCAAGGCAGCCAGGCATTATCCCCCTACATTTTAGAGAGGTATATGAGAGAACTCAAGTTCCTGGAGATTAAGTTCTGAAAGACACTTAGTTCAAGTGTGGCCAAGATGAAGTTTGAATCCAAGTCTCTCTCTTTCCAAATCCTATTCTCTTCAACAATCCCTGGTTTTTCTACTCAAGAAATGTCAATTTCAAGGCGAAGACAAGTAGGGAACTATGAACATCATGATTAAGCATTTTGTTACATTTTTATTCTAAGGAGTAAGAAATATAACAAACAAGATAAATGAACTGAGCCAGGAAGTGCTGGGACACCTGTATATACAAAATTACTAGAAAACAGTAGCCAGTAAAAAAGTAAATCATTTTTTATTTTTGAGACAGAGTTTTACTCGTTGCCCATGCTGGAGTGCAATGGTGTGATCTCGGCTCACTGCAACCTCTGCTTCCCGGGTTCAAGTGATTCTCCTGCCTCAGCCGCCCAAGTAGCTGGGATTACAGGTGTATGCCACCATGCCTGGCTAATTTTTGTGTGTTTTTTTTAGAATAAATGGGATTTCACCATGTTAGGCCAGTCTCAAACTCCTGACCTCAGGTAATCCACCCACCTCAGCCTCCTAAAGTGCTGGGATTACAGGCATGAGCCACGGCACCCGGCTGAAAGTAAATCTTTAAAAGCCGAATCAACTAACTACAAAACCTTTTCCAGAGGAAAAATATCTGAATCTCACATAGCAGAGAATACAGAATTCAAGGTGGATAGAAACAATCAGAGAGGCTTGTGACTTGTCCAAAGTATTCCAAATTATGGCCGGCTGCAGTGACTCATGCCTGTAATCCCAGCACTTTGGGAGGCCAAGGTGGGGGGAATCACCTGCGATCAGGAGTTCAGGACCAGCCTGACAAACACGGTGATCCCTGTCTCTACTAAAAATACAAAATTAGCAGGTAATGGTGATGCATGCCTGTAATCCCAGCTACTTGGGAAGCTGAGGCAGGAGAATCACTTGAACCTAGGAGGTGGAGGTTGCAGTGAGCCAAGAGTTCACCATTGCACTCCAGCCTGGATAACAAGAGTGAAACTCCTTCTCAAAACAAACAAACAACAATGAAAAAAAAAAAAAAAAGTATTCCAAATTAGTATCAAGCCTGAGACTAGGACCAAGACTTCTGACCTCCCTACAGCATCCACTCTCCCTGTGTCATGAATAGTACTTTCCATCATGAGCAGTTACAGTCCAATCCACTCTCATAACTCTCTTGTAATCCTACAGCAATTCACATGCTAAGACTTGACTTTCAGAGTCCTTGATAAACTACAGTTTCATTAGAACCCCGTGAATTGCTTGGTGAACAAGCCCCCTAGACCTATTTTAATCAAAATTTCTGGGTGGGGCCCAGATGCCTGAATTTATAACAAGAAAATCCCCATCTCAAATTTCTCATGAACACTCAAGTTTGACAACACTATCCTCCCAAACTGAAGTTTTAAAATAGAAACAGAACTCTCTCTACCCATTTATTCTAAAGAAGCCCTCATTGGCATTTTTTTTCATCATTTCCTAACTTTGCACTCCTAAATGCCTCTTCTGAGCTCATTTCAGGATAACTGATAAAAAACAGCACTAACCACCCACGGATGAGTAGGTGGGAACCCTGCCTTGAGAATGCGGGAGGCCAAGAAAGCCCAGCAGGGATCATCTCTAATCCTGTGTTGATGTTGTGACCATTCTTGGCCATTTCCCTGGACAATTGTGAAGGTTTTCTCTTTGCAGGAAATATGAAAAATCCACCACAGTTTGATTATAGCCCTGAATTAAATGTTACTAGCCACGCGATAAGCAGTTTATTTAGGGCATTTCTAAGAGCTAATCTGGACATGGCAAAAGAAATAGATTCTATGTCGGGACTCAGTTGTTTAGTTTGACTTCCAAACCAATTAGCTATGTATTCTTGGGAGGATAAATTCAACATCCTAGACTTCTACCTCACTTGTTTAAAAATTAAGGTAACTTGAATATATTTGTGCTTCAAACTTTCTTGACACACCCTAAAAAATACATTTACATCAACCACACAGGGGCACAGAGATATTGCAAACAGGTCTCATGAAGTGACACCTAACTTTTTATGATAAAGTCTGATACCTCCTCTCCTATTCCTTTCTATTCTACTCCATACTTTTAATAATCACAAATAGCAACCAAATAAATGGATTTCATGACTCACTAGTGAGTCATGAATTACAGTTTGAAAAACACTGGACTAGAGGTTAAGTGGGTTTTCCTCTAATATTAAAGTTGGAAATGAATCAGGTACTTTTCTCTGTTCCTGTTTATACTTTTAAAGTTCCCTCTTAGCAGGATTATATATTAATATATATGCAATAGATGTTAATAGAATGTAAAATTTTACTTTAAACTGATAACATTAATTAGTCAATTACATTCTCTCAGGATTCAAATATTTTATAGTATGAATGAGCAAAATCTAGTATGTTAAATTAAAGCCTGGTCTTGTAGTTACTAAGAACTTTGTCACAGTTTTAACCTGCTAACACTGTACTTGTTAGCTCTTTTTTTTTTCTATTTTCCCAGGCACATCTGGATAAAGGCAGAAACAAAATGGCAAGGAAGGAAGTCCAAGTAATCACAAGAAGTCGATCTTTTTTCTCCTCGGAGAAAAGCGTATGATTCTCTCACACTTAGGATACTGGAGAAATCTAAAGCCATACTTTCAAACATAGAACTGCTGCAGAGTTTTGACTGAAATGAAGAGTAGTGGCCAGCCCCTCTGAAGGAGAAATACTTGAGAAATTGGGTAAGGATTCTGAGTGGGAGATGTTTAAACTTTTATTTATTTTAGAGAGTGGGGACTTTAAAAGATGAGCATCTGGGGGTCTCGGGATGCAAGAGTGTGTCAGAGGGTGCATGTTCCAACATAGAAAAAGCTACCAGTTCTTTCTGGAGGGAGCTCAGCGAATTATACTATGCTGATGCGGTCATCCCAAGGCTGAGAACTGCTTGGAAGCACAGTCACCACATGCCTACTATGGGTCTATGCTGGATGTTATTTGGGCCGGTTAATACAATGATGTAAAAGGAAAGCTCAGAGCCTCTAAAAAAGAATATATCCTAGGTGAAACATGAGCCTAACAAAATATGACTCCTTCATCAATCCCATGCACAGGCTCTTGGGACTGGGAGCATCTCTGGTTCACGTTACCTCAAAGATCCTGCCTGCCAAAAGTATTTGTTTCCTATGCTTTATTTGCAAAGAACATGGCAATAATGAGTAATTAAGTCATAGGAAAAGTATGATGAAAGGAATAAATGCTGAAAAGATTAACTTCATTAGGTCAAATTGAGAAATGTATATTTTGCCAAGAAATGTTCCATTCCTTGCCCTGAAATTTCATGCAGTAGTGTCTAATTTTTATCTGTCATTGTTCTTTTCCCAATTTCTTAACATAAGTATTCAGTCTCTTTGGTAACTTTTCATTCTGATAAAATTTTAAAAGATGCAAGAATGAGCTCCTGAATTCTTTTTACACAGATTTATTATGTATTTGTATTTTGCTCCCATTAATTTATCATTTTCTCTCTCACTCTCTCTCTCTCTCTCTCTCTCTCACACACACACACACACACACACACATACACACACATGAACAGACACACTCTCCCTCACACACATACACATGCACAGACACACAAACACTCTCCCTTATTATCTCAACCAATTCAGAGTACTTTGGAGACATTACATTTCTTTACCCTCTAGAACTTTAGTATATTGTCGCTAAAGGAAGAAAAAACATTCTTTTAACAAAACCACAGTACAATTATCAAAATTAGAAGATTTAATATTGATACAAGATTCTTATCTAGTCACTACTTTTAATAAGGAAGGTATTTAAGTCACTACCTTTTATTCTGAATATAGCTCTTATTGTGTGGCACAGGTTTGGGAATGATGTATTCTCATTGTGTTTTAGCTATTAGAACTGTTTTGCAGTGGAGTAAATAAAACCGAGTATGCAATGCTGTTTTGTTACCTGTTGCTGCACTGATTGCTTTATAGTTTATTAAGAAGCCTTCATAAGCCAGGTCGGAGTCAGCCACAAACAGCAGCATCAATGAGTTACCACTGCTTGTGAGAGAAGGCGGGATCGATCTTCCACAATATCTATTCCAAACCAAGAAAGGACAGACATATATTTTAAAACTTTTGGTATATTGAAAATGATGTACCAAAAATTAGGACATATAAATATCATAATAAGTTTTGTTCTCTACCTCTCATCAACCTTAAAACACAGATATATTTCCGACAAAAAAAAATTTACAAATTTACCAAAGATTCTCCTGTTCATGATTACGTTCCTGAAATTGTTATATGTGTGTGTCTGGCTGTGTGAGTTGTCACACAAGAGAAGGTTAGTAAAATAGAAAGTAAAAGCTACATTAGATTGCCATATAGCATATTAATAAACTTTTTAATGGAAATGTAATAAACATATACAATAAAGGGAAACAATATATCACAGAGTCATCTCTCTAAATTCACAGATCACTCAATCCCTGTGCCTTGGCTTCCTCATCCCTAAAATAGGAATGATGACAATACCTACTTCATAGAGTTGCTTTGAGAATGTGATGAGTTAATACCCTGTATATAAAGCACTTAGAACAGTGCCTGAAACTATAATCCCTATAGTGGGAATCTATTGTCCTTAAACAGCTGGCTTATAAAGAGGTAGGAGTGATGATTCAGCCATGCCATGTTTCTGCTGAACAAAAGCAATTTAGCTCAGAAAGACTATTCTATTAAAGTTAAAAAGAGAGTTGTGATAAAAGACATAATGCTATGAGCTTTTATCTAGAGAAATACCTACAGAAAGAAGTGACAATAAAATACAAATCTCAAATCAAAACACACTCGGCAAAATTAACCAAAAGAAATGATAAAGAAAACAAATATAGAAACCAAAAAAAGAGGAAATGTTGAGTATGGAAAATGGATAATTGCTAAAGGAGAAAAAGAAAGAAAATTTGGTAAATAATACCATTGCAGTGTGAAAACAATATTTAATATCGTGATCAAAATAAAGGTAGGTGAACTAATCAATATTTTAAATTCCTCCACATATGCCTATGTATGTGAAATTTGAGGAAGATCATTATACTTTATGCCAGTCAGCAAAAGTTCTGTATTTTGCAGTGGTGATGCGTTAAGTACCTTCCAAAAAAAGACAAAGAAGAAAGTTAAAAAGATGAAAGATTAGGATAAGAAAGATGTTTAAAACACGAATGAAAAATAAATAAAATAAAATGCAAGATAAAGACATTTTAAACTATCAGGAGATTTCCATTTCTAACAAAAATGTAATAACAGGGGCTAGATTTAACCTTGCACCTGAAACAACAAAAATTCTGAACAAAAAAATATAAAATGATGGTTCTCAAAACACTGGATATCAAGCAATATAGGACAACAAACCTTCAGAGACAGGAAACACATGAACTTAAAGGCAAAACTGAAATGGATCAATCTGTTTCCAAGTAACTTAAATGCATTCCAGAAGGAAGTTCAAGAATACAGGGATATGACAATGTCCAGCAGCCAAAAACATAAAATTGAAAATGTCTGGTATCCTATTGAATATCACCAGACATGAAAAGAAATGGGAAAGTATAACTCATAAAGAGAGGAAAAATCAATCTATAAAACCATAGCAGGAAACAATCCAAATGTTTGCATTAGTAGATAAAGTCATGAAAATAGCTACAAGTATATCTCATAGATTTTTAAAGCCAGAGAAAAAAATTCATGTGGAAAGTAGAGACATGGACTCTATATAAAATGATTGAAATTGAACTTCTAGAAATGAAAACTACAATGTCTAAGACAAAAAATATACTTGGTAAAATAAATAGCAAATTAGACACTGCAGAAGAAAAGATGAGTGAACTTGAATATATAGTGATAGAAACTTTCCAAAGTAAAACACACAGACAACAAAGGCTCGAAATCAAAGAACAGAGTATCAAGTGAGTTGTAGAACAATTTCAAGTGCCTAATATACATGAAATCAAGAGTCTCCAAAAGGGAAGAAAGAAAAGTATTTTAAAAACCAGTGGCCAAAAATATTTCCAATTTGATAAAACCACAAATCTTTGGATCCAAGAGGCTCAATAAAAAATTATGCTAACTGAGGAAAGCCAGAAAAACAAGCAGTACATACAGTATGATTCCATTTAGATGATATGCAAATGAATCTACAGGGATAGGAAGTAGAATCATGGTTTTCTGTGGGTGAGGGTGAGGAGCAAAAGCAAGGAATTATGATGGAAAGGAAGAAAGTTTTCTGGGTAATGGATATATGCATTATTTTAATTTTGGTTTTGATTTCATGATATATACAGATGTCAAAACTTAATGCCTATGGGACAAAACTACAGACTAGTGATATAAAAATGGTCATTAAGAAGCATGAGGATCTCACCTGGTTTTTATAACACAATGTGGTGGATTTTAAGATCCTTCACTGAAGCAGGAAATCAGTGAAACAAACAAACAAACAAAATTAACCTTACCTTCCAAGGGATGTCTCAGAGTTAGTGTCATAAACTTCCAAGTAGTCATTTGTGCAATTGTAATGAAACTCCAGATGAAAAGTTTTGAACATTAAATGAATCAGGTGGTTAGGCTGGACTAATATATGCCAAGTACAGTTGATACCATGTGGGTAAATATTTGGATGGCCAGGACTTTGAATGATTCCTGTTGATTCTGTAAGAATTTCTCCACATGCTGTTGAAATAAAAATTATAATTATCAAAGCAGGTAACCAAGTTTCCTGGATTTCAAATTAAAATTCTTTGATAATAACCTTTTTAAAAATCAAAAAGAAAAATGTTTCTTACATGCCACTTAAGATAACTTCATTTACCTCTTATTAATAAATAATTAAATTTTGATATGTTTATTAGAAAATATATATTCTTTGTCTTTAAGGATACTTTAAAATTTTTCACAGTATAGATGATTTTTATATAATTTATTTCTATCATTCACTTATTCTGATACAAGCCTAAAAAACAGGAGAAAGAGACAATCTCTTACCCAAATCATCAGCACTGAACTTAGCCATGAAACCGTGGTTTTCAGTAGAAGAACTTTTCACGAATGTGACATAAAGAATATTGTACACGGATGTTATATATGAAGGTATGTCTGCACCACAATACTTTTTATTTTCAGGAGAACCCAAAATGGAACTGCTACCAATCTATAATTAGAGAAGATATGTTCAATTATGTTGTACATCAATTTTGAAAACTGCTTCAAGACTAATTATTTCTGAAATGTTTTTAATAGAGTACTAATCAATTTGAGAACACAATCAACTTCAGCACATTTTAGTTACCCCCCGAAAAACTCATATCCTTTAGCAGTCATTCCCCATCCCCCTGAAACTGGAGCCCTAGGCAACCACTAATCTACTTTCTGTCTCTATAGATTTCCTATTTTGGACATTTCAAACATAATGGAATTATACACTATGTGGTCTTTTGTGACTAGCTTCTTTCACACTGTATAACATTTTCAAAGTTCATCCATGTTATAGCATGGAGCATTACATTATTCTTTTTTAATGCCATATAATACTCCACTGTAAAGATAAACCACATTTTACTTATCTGTTTACCAGTTGATGGACACATAAGTTTTTCTACTTTTAAAATTAAAAATAATGATTGTATTTTGCTGTTTGTATATGTTATTATAAATGATTATAGGTATATTCACATACAAATTTTTCTGTGGACACATATTTTCATTCCCTTTGAGAATCTATCTAAAAGTAGAGTTGTTGTATCAGATGAACTCTCTCTGTTTAACTTTTTGAGGAAGTGCCAACTGTTTTTCAAAGTGGCTGTACCATTTTACATCTCCACCAGGATGGTATAAGGGTTCCAATTTCTCCACATCCTTGTCAAAACCATTATCGGACTCTTTTTATTATAGTCATCCTATGGGTGTGTCCTTTGGTTTTTTTGTTTTGTTTTGTTTTGTTTTGTTTGCTTTTTTGAGTCAGGGTCTCACTCTGTTACCCGGGCTAGGGTGCAGTGGCACAATCATAGCTCACTACAGCCTCTACCTCCCAGGCTCAAATGATCTTCCCACCTCCGCCCTCTGAGTAGCTAAGACTACAGGCATGCATCACCACACTCAGCTATTTTCTAGTTTTTTGTAGAGATAGGGTCTCACTATGTTGCCCAGGCTGGTCTCAAACTGCTGAGCTCAAGCAATCTACCCACCTTGACTTCTTAAAGTGCTGGTATTAGGTGTGAGCCACTGTGCTCAGCCTCCTTTGCCCATTTTAAAAATCAAGTGATTTGTTTTCAATTTTGAGAAAGTTATTTTTCTTTTTTCTTTTGTTGTTTGTGCTTTTTGTGTCATATTTAAGAAGGCTTTGTCTAACTGAAGGGCATAAAGACTAGTCCTGTGTTTTCTTCTAAGAGTTTCCTGGTTTTAGCTCCCACACTTAGGTCTATAATCCAATTTTAGTTAATTTTTGTGTATGCTTTAAGGAAGGGGTCCAGCACCATAATTTTGCATGTGGATATTGAGCACCATTTGATGAAAAAATGATTTTTCTCCATTGATATGCTTTGGCACCATTTTCATACATCAATTGGCCATAAAAGTATGTGTTCACTTCTAGCCTTTCAATTGTATTCCATAGATCTATATTTACATCCTTACTTCAGTAAGATACTGTCTTGATTATTGTAGCTCTGTTTTAAGTTTTTATTGATTATTGTGGCTCTAAGTTTTGAAATCAGGAAATGTGAGTCCTTCAACTTTGTACTTTTTCAAGGAAACTTTGGTTATTCTGGTTCCCTTGAGTATTCATATGCACTTTACAATCAAATTATGCATCTTTTTAAAAGAGCCAGCTGGGATTTTTATGGGGATTGAATTGAATCTTTATATCACTTTAGGGAGTATGGCAATCTTAACAATAAATGTTTTCCATTTATCTAGGTCTTTTTAAATTTCCTTCAAGCATATTTTATAGTCTCAAAGGACAAGTTTTACACTTATTTTTAAAACTGTATTCCTTGATGTTTATTGTTTTTAATGCTATTGTAAATGGAATTGTTTCTTGATTTCATTTTCAAATTGTTCATTGCTGGTGTATGGAAAAAGAAAGATTTCTACATTTTGATCTCATAACCCACAACTTATTGAATATATTAGTTAGTTCTAATAATTTTTTCTGTGTGTAGATTCCTTATGATTTTCCATATACAAGGTCATGTTATCTGTGAATAGAGTTTAATTCCTTCCCTTTCATTCTGGATGCATTTCATTTCTTTTCCTTACTTAATTGCTCTAGCTAGAATTTCCAGTGTAATTCTGAATAGAAGTAGTGAGAGCAGATGTCCTTGTCTTTTTATTGACCATAGGGCAAAGCATTTTTAGTATTTCATAATTAAATATGATGTTAGATGTGGGTTTTTAAATGAATGTCCATGATCAGATTAAGGAAGTTGCCTTCTATTCCTAGTTTGTTGAGTGTTTTATCATGAAAGGATGTTGAATTTTGTCAAATCTAGCAAAATCCAGATCTCACATCTACTGAGGTGATCACGCAGTTTTTGTTCCTTATTTTATTGGTATCATGTATTACATTAATTGATTCTGGGGTTTTATATCAACCTAGAATTCTTGGGAAAAATCCCACTTAGTCATGATATACGAATCCTCCTTTTATGCTAGATTCACTGAACCAGTATGTTGTTGAGGATTTCTGCACATATATTCATAAGACATATTGGTCTACATAAACTACTTTGATTTCCTGTAACAGATTTGAAGACAACAACTCATAATATTTTTTATAATATACAACCAAATACAAATTCAAAGATGTTTTCCTCTTACCTCAATATAATCTGTTTCACAGTGGCCAGAACTTCCAATTTCAAAGACAGTGAAGTTGAGAAGAACGACTTGGCTTTGGGGTTGGTGGATGGTCCACCTACAGGTTCTTTCTCCAGGATACACGTTAGGAAAAAAAGGCGAGCGAATGACCCCTTCTCCAGTTAATTCACCCCCACAAGCTGTAAACATAAAAATTATAGTAGTGTTTGTCCAGATACTAATAACTTAATCTCAATTTTACTGTAAAATCTAATACTGCCAAAGGAGACAACCGAATATAACATTTCTATGAGAATATTTTCCACTTACCATTTGAGGACATAAAATGACGAAATTATTTCAAAGAATTAAAATGTTACAATCAGGCAAATTAGACATTTAAAAATTAAATATGTTTCCTTACCGACTTGATAGACAGCTCTGAAACTAGCTTTTTCAACAGAAGCATCTATTTTAAACCTGATCCAGACACTATTTGTAATGGATTTAATGTGAGAGATGGTCCCATTACCACAGACTTTTCCAAGTAAGGTTCGGCCATCTCGAACCTAAAGAGAAAAATAAAATAGAGATGTAATTCTAATCAAGAAACTTATGTTGGCAATGGTGGCAATACCTGGAGATTAGAAAATGGCAGATTCAAAATGAATGATAATCTTATTTGAGTTACATATTTCTATTATTTTCAAAAACAGTGGGTCATTTTTAAGCACAATGCAGTAACATGAGATACTGATAAAATCTTAAGCCAGTAAAGTACGAAAGCATAAGAATTTAAACAATGTTCTCCTAATAATTTTTATAATGTCAGAGAGGAAATAAATTTGCAATTTAGACTACTTGGAAAACAACAAAAAATGAGAATACCACATATGAAAAAACACGTGTTAGCCAAATCTGCAATAAAAGAAAGTTATAGACTAAACTACTTTTGTCATTGAAAGAAAAAAGGAAACACAGAAAAGTAGATGGAAGACAGAGAAAGTAAAAGAATTTAAGGAGTCAACTTTAAAAATTAGGAAAAAAGTCCAGGCATGATGGCTCACACCTATTATCTCAGCACTTCAGGAGGCCACGGTGGGAGGATCCCTTGAGACTAGGAACTGGAGACAGCTTGGGCTACATAGTGAGACCCATCTCTACATACAGTTTTTTAAAGTTAGAAAAAAGCCTTAAAATGAGGAAGAATACAGTAAAAAGAAGACCAAACTTAATAAAGGAAATACAAAAGAATATGGA
This sequence comes from Cacajao melanocephalus, assembly GCA_963573385.1. Classification (NCBI taxonomy): domain Eukaryota; kingdom Metazoa; phylum Chordata; class Mammalia; order Primates; family Pitheciidae; genus Cacajao; species Cacajao melanocephalus. The sequence goes on from CAUYLG010058547.1 coordinate 22,551, forward strand.
ATTCATAAATACATGCAAGAACTGTGTTTTTGAGAAAGGTTACAAGTGGAGATATAAAAGAAAATCTCTAGCAAGTCTAATAAGAAAACAAAAAATAAGCACAAATATACAAAATTAAAAATGACAAAGACACCAATACTAAGAATTTTTTAAACATGAAATCTAGGTACAACACTATGCTAATAATTTCGACTGTTTTAAACGGGTTTTTTTCAGAAAAAATGTAACATTAAAATTATCTGAAGAAGAAAAATAAGATTTGAAAAGACATGTCATGAATAAAATTGAAAACATTATCAAATAATTACTCCCATCACACCCTCAGCCCCCAAAATGGAAAAAAATCCCACAAGATGCTGTACTTCTACTTGGTACGTTCTTTTAAACTTTTAAGGAAAAGATAATTCCTATGTATAATTTATTCTAAGCCATTCTCAAACACAGAATAATTCCCAACTAATTTTTGTCAGAACGCTGTTACCAAATCCTATCATAGATTATAGAAATAAAAACTGTAGACTGATGGCACCTATTAATAGAGACACACAAATCCTAAACACAGTTCTAGAAAAATAAATTCACAGTCCATTGCCAGTTTATACACCAGATCAAATATTTTAAAAATAATCGTGAAAGGTTAGAAATTATAAGCTACAGGCTGGGTGTGATGGCTCATGCCTGTAATCCTAGCACTTTGGGAGGGCAAGGAAGGTGGATCCCCTGAGGCCAGGAGTTTGAGACCACCCCAGCCAACATGGCAAAACTTCATCTCTACTAAAACTACAAAATTAGCCAGTTGTGGTGGCACGGGCCTATAATCCCAGCTACTCAGGGGGCTGAGGCAGGAGAATAGCCTGAACCCAAGGGGCAGAGGTTGCAGTGAGCCGAGATAGCGCCAATTCACTTGAGCCTGGGTAACAAGAGCGAAACTTTGTCTTAAAAAAAAGAAAGAAAGAAAAAGAAATTATAAATTAACTTCCTCAGTAGATCAAATAAGATAAACCATATGATAGCTCCATAAATTCAAAAAACATTGTTAGCATTCCTGTTTTATTCGAAGAAAAAGAAAATTTCCTTCATATAATAGACAACTGGTTTTAAATCAATAGCCAGCTCTTACAGTATAGTGCCCATGAACACAGTCTATGGACTTGGGTTCAAAACCTACCTCTGTCACTTACAAACCACCTCACTTAATAACCTTGAGCAAGTTACTATATCTAAGCTCACACGGTTGTTAAAGCAAACAGATGAAACAATACTGTGAATTCCTTAGCCAAATGTTTGGTAATATAAAATGTTGACTAAGGATAGTTGTTGTTATTCTGGGCATTTTTAGAGCTGAAACGCTGGAGGCTGGTTACTATGAGCAGGAATTATTCAATGGATATACATACCCACTGTTCAGTAAAATTATTCTGAAGGATCCAGCCATTGAAATATTAATTCATTCACTTCATTAACATTATCAAGGCATGAATAAAATGCCAGGACCTGTGCTAGTGACAGCACCGTGAAACAGTCACTTGCTCACAAGAAACTTAAAATCGGCAGGAACATTTTTGAAAAGCATGATGAGTGTGGGTTTGGGGAAGCGCAGGATGCTTCATTATTACCTAAGCAATGGTTCTCAGTAGGGACCACAACTGAGCATTTGGGAAATTTCTGAGAGTATGTTTTGGGTTTTGTGTTAATTATTATCACAGCAATGGTGGGGCATTCCTGGCATTTAATAAGTAGCAAAGAACCAACAACACTAGGCAGCCTGAAATGTGAGAATCACACACAACAGGAATTCTCCTGAACCTGTGTGATATTCACATAAGCGAAAGTTCCACTGTTGGGTGTAAAATCTCACTCTATTTTACATATTAAGCACAAAGCATTTTTGCGTAATTTTAATGCATATGAATTTTCCAGGATTACAAGTAGAGTGTAAATTGAAGAAGCCTTTTTCTTTTCTTCCTCCTGGAACTCTGTCAAGAGTTGGTCACTATTTCTGAAAAATTAGTCACCAACCCATATAACTGTGTAGCCAGCATTTGTACTGTCATATTCATAGCAATTTATGGTCCAGACAACTGACTACTTTATGTCGTGTTTAAGTACAGCTTGCCCAGCTTTTCAGATAGGGAAATAAATGTGATTTTATTATGTTATTTTAATTTTGCCCTAATGTTATTCTTACAACTTTACATATTTTTAAATATAATGTATCTAGTGGGGTTATATCAACGAATTTCATTTCTGAATAATCAAGGGGTGATATAAAAAAGTCTTAAAATATAGAGAACCACTGGGTCAACCAAAGACTCTGAGCTCACCCAGGCCATTATGGAAAACTCAGTGGAAATAACCTTTAAGCTGAGACTTGAAGGTCGGGTCAGAGTTATCTAGGCCAAGGCAAACAGGCAGTAAAGAGAAGATTTTTCTTTTATTTTTGAGATGAAGTATCACTCTGTTACCTAGGCTGGAGTACAATGGCATTATCTCGGCTAACAGCAACCTCCGCCTCCCAGATTCAAGCAATTCTCCTGCCTCAGTCTCCCAAGTAGCTGAGACTACAGGGGCATACCACCACACCGAGCCAATTTTTATATTTTTAGTAGACATGGGTTTTCCTATGTTGGCCAGGCTGGTCTTGAACTCCAGGCTGGTCTTGATCTGCCTGCCTCGGCCTCCCAAAGTGCTGGGACTACAGGTGTGAACCACTGCTCCTGGCCAGTAAAGGAAGAAAGATTTTTAAAGGATGCTATTCAAAGTTGGTAGGAATATGGTAACACAGTTACTCTCATCCGTAACTGCTGGAAGTATAAAGTTCTGGAAAATAACCTTACAATATGTATTAAGGATATTTTACTTCTAATTCTGTATCACTAGGATATTCAAGATGCAGGCAAAGACACACACAGATCCACTCAAGGTTTGCTGTAAAACAATAAGAATTGCAACCATTCTAAAGGCCTAATAATAGTGGAGTGATTAAATAATGATTCAGCCATATGATAGAGTCTGACACAGACATGAAAAATCACATGCCTCTCCACTGACTCAGGCTCATACTAGTTCCTTTCTCTGAGCTCTTACAACATCTATAACGCAAATTTCACATATTGTAGTAAAGCTATGCTAAATTTCTCTCTATCCAAACAGCAAGTCTCTGAGGGAAGGGAAAATTTCTGTTTGCCCTTCAGCATCTCATTAAAAAAAGCTTTGCAAGTAGGTATCTGACAAATTCTTGTTGATTCATTAATTTTAAGGTGCATTGCAATGGTTCAGTTTTTGTTAGAGATACAGACATACTGCAGTTCTTGAAAACTAGAAAGCATGAAACACAGAGTAAGTTATCTTCCTGCTCTCTAATCCTCCAGGGCTCTATTTCCTTCTTCAAAGATCGTAGTCTTTGCCCATTAGAAGATGACAAGAAGGGAAAAAAACAGCCAAATAGCATCGCTGCAAGCTAAAGTGGGCCCTTCCCCTGGGCCACGGCTAATGAAATTCAAGGATCTTAGCAAGGAGAGAGGCAGCTGTAGTCCAAGTGTTTTAAGAGGAACTTATAGGGCTCAAGGGCCTTGAACCTAGAAGGTGCAATTGATTTTGGCTCTGCTTCTCTCTCTCTCTGTGGAAATGAAACCTTATTAATTCTGAAAGCCTGTATGCTCCCTGGATCACAGACGTGGCAGTACTTTGCGAATATGACTCCTTTGAAAGAGATACCAGAATAAAATTCATCAAATATTCTAAAGTTACCCTAACTACCTTTGCAGCACATCTTGCATCCAATAATCTAGGGCTTGATAAATTTGCACCCCCACCAAAAAAAAGAAATCTCTTTCCTTTGTGCTCATAAACTGGCATGGAAGGCATTATTTTACAGTTATTCACTTCCTTTCCTATAAAAAGATTGACTATCTATGTTTTTTGCCACGTGACTTGCAATACCGCCATAGGGAGACTTAACACATATTCTTCCCAATGACTGTGGGCTTAGCCATAGGACTTGCTTTGCCCAACAGAATGTGAGCAAAAGTGATATACCAGTTTCTAAGCAGACACTTTGGAAGTCACTGCATAACTCAGCCATCTTTTACTTTTCCCCCTCACAAGATCTACAGCCTGGGTCCCAGGGTGGTGGAGACATAGGAAACAGAACTGCAACGGATCCAAAACTAATGTGCTAACGTGAGCAAAGAATAAACACATGTTGTTGAAAGCCACAGATGTTTTGTGTTTGTTATTGTTTCTGATTTTTCTGGTTGTTGTCACTAATTGTTTGTGACTGCAGCATAACCTAGAGAAAGATGACTAATACCCGAACCTGGTTTGTGCAGAAAAACTGACTTTTCCTAAGTCAGGTGAAGCCATGCCATGATCACTTGCAGAGGAGTCACAATGAATTCATTCTTTATAGTGAATCACATGTGCAAAGAAACCACAAGGACCGGTTCAACATTCTAGTGTTTCGTGGACCAGGTTCAGATTTCTTGTGGATTGCCTTATTCGTCCAGCAAACACCGAATGTTTCAGGCCCCAGGATGGTTAGCCTACAGCGTATTCCAAATGGCTTTTGATTTTTACATTCATCAGATTAAACTAGTTCCTGAGGAGAAACTACTCATAAAAAATTGGGTTTTTATGAAGAAATGATTTTCTATAGAGAGCACTAAAATTTACCAGGCTGAGAAACAGCGTTTACATGATATTTTAAATGTGGTCTCTTGAACCCAGTGAGTGGTGAGCTTTAACATCTGGAATGAGTCAGGAGGTCCCAAAGCCATGTCTTAATACGCATGCTCATTTGCCTTCCTCTGCTATGAATCCAGATCTGTTTTTATACTATCATTTCTAAAATAAGAAGTAGTAAATTGTAATTCAAAGCCAACCAAATATGCTGGCACTTAGGCTTGGTCCATCTGAGAGCTGAAAACAGACCCACACCGTATGGTAGTGTTTAACATGTGGCCTCCTGTGAAGTGGGCGTCAGGCTGACATACACTTAGCTAAGTAAAGACCGGATCTTACAGAGGAGCCTTGGGCTAACCTGGGTGAGCAGGAGAGGAACGTGGCCCTGACTCCGTAAGAGAATAAAGGGGTGAGGAGGATAAGAGATGAGAGAACCCACTTAGAATCTCAAAATCATTTACTTTGGTTATTATCCTGTGTTCTTTATTAGTATGTTTCATGATTTTATAGTTGATATTTTAAACCTTTTCATGCCTTGTGAAGCAATGCTGCTTCTAACATCTCTATTAATAAATTTATCCTTTATCTGATCTTTTAACATCTGATATTCTAAAATCAAGAACACATGAATCAGTTTTACCTAGAAGTGCCTTCCTTCATTATTGGAAACCCAGTAAGTGACCTCCTCCTACACTCTTCTCCTCCCCATCATCATCATCATTATCCATCATCACGTTAACTTTAGTGAATATTCATTACGTGACAGGTACTGTAAAAGGAACAATTTAATTGTTCATTCTTGCATATAGAATATAACCCAGGCTCTTTATCTCAGCCTACAAAGCACTTCAGGGTCTAGCTCTTGCTTAACTCATATTTCTCTCTTCCATCCCTGTGTGATTCCAGCCACCCTGGTCTATTTTCAATTATTCTAGTTTATTTTTTCTGACTTCGGTCTCCAGGGCTGGGTTTACACCTCTACCTGGAGTCCTCCTCCTCTCAGCCCTTTGCATTGCTAACTGCTTGTCTGCAGATCCCACAAACAGGGACTGCAGATGAGAAGGAGTTAGCAACGCAAAGAGCCTTGAGAAGCAATCTCAGACTGCTCCACTGAAGTCAGCAGCCCTGTTCTCTTCTCTCACAGTATTGTTTCTTTCCTGCCCATGCCTATCCCCGCTTGAAATTATGTGGTGTGTGTTTACTTATTTCACATCTATTTTATATACCCATTCCCTAGCACGGTGACTGGCACCTAAGTGGTTTGATAAATACTTAGAGAATGAACAGATAAATGAAGGAATGGTCTCTTTTAGTCCCTTTTAGGAAAGTACTATTACTATCCCTATTACACATTAGGAAACTGACTTACAGCTATCTTACCTTTAGTAACACAGAGAGCTGAAATGTTTTTATCATGTTTCCATGCAATACTGTTTCCATCTTATATTAGAAAAGTACTGGCCATACCCTCTATTTGGCCTACGAATTTGTAGTGTTCTTGATGAATGGTCAATTCATATCCTCTTATTTCTGCTCACTGCTCTACATCACACTTGTTCAATGGGTTTGAAGTTTCTACATGAGCATGCAAATCCTTCAAACACAGCAAAAATGTATTCTATACAAGCTCTCACAACTCCAAATTAGGTGTTCTATCATCTCTCAGTCTTTTTCCAGGCTCCCACTACTCCAACCCACACAATTATTTCACTAGAGAAACAGTGTACCTTCTTCCTTCACCAAAAAGCATCAGGATGGCCCAGCAATTGTGGAAAACCTGGGCTGACAACAACAGAACTCAGAGTCTAACTAAATCTTCCTAGTCTCTGTCAAGACCCTAAATCCAATATGCTCAAGAATGCAAATTCTTGAGCATCTCCCCCTTTTCCCTTTATCCTACCCTCTCTAGAAAGATGCTTTTCTGACCTTTAATTAATTTCAATACTGAAAAACACAATACTATTCAGCCTATGCAGTGTGTTTGCTTGCCGTGGCTACATTCAGCTCCAGCCCTTATTCTTTTTCCGACATTTAGGTCTATATTCTGTGAATGGCAGCCATGAGACTCGGAGCAGCAGGTCCACTTGAGGGAGGCAAGTGCCTCATGCAGACCACAAGTCCTGGCTCTCCCCCACCCAATCCCAAGGTCATAGCTGAATCACTTGAATGCCTAAGAAGTCACAAAAGAAGTTCCTTTGTGAATCTGAATTCGTCTAAAGACAGGCAGGAAATGTGGCAGTGCTACTTAGGGCTAAGCAGGAGTTGGGTGGAAGGGGAGGTAGAAAGAAGCGGGGAGGGGAAGACGGTGAAAGAAAAGATTCAGACGGAGGACAGACCCTCATGCCCCAGCTTCTGCTCTCCTACTTTCCCAATTACTTTGGTTCTCTTCTTTTAAATCTTAAAGGTTTTACCAGGGAGTTGAGTGTCATCACGTCTCACAGGTTTTGACACACAGCATTTCCTGTTTGTTATTTTCTACATTGTCTTTCATTTTTTCTTTCTTTCTCAATTCAATGATTATTTTGGAGAGAGTTCACAGGTTTCCAAGCACTTGGGCATTTTAAAATGTTTATCAATAATTTTGGGTTATATTGTAAAGAGACGTGCAATTTCTGCCTTGTTAACTTACTGGGACTGTCATAGAGGTCTAAAATATGATAAATTTGAGGTTCAATGCCACTTGTAAAACAGATATATTCCCTATATTTCAGAAATTAAATTTAATGTAAATTACTCCTTCTTGTTTTATGGATTATATTTTTCAACTTTTCTGTTTGTATTTGCTTTCCACATCTAAGAAAGAACAACCTCCCGGAAGCCCCTCCCTTTCTCCAGAAGGCACGTCACTCTCCCTGTCCCTTATCAGCCTCTCCTGTAGAGCTCCCTTTCCAATTCCTAAGTGTCTTCAGGGAGAGGAGGCAGATAATTTGGGATTGGTCAAGGAGATTTGGCGGGCGAACAATTCTACTCATTTCCCTTCGAATCCTACCTCAAGCCTTTACCTTAACATCCTATAAGCTTCTGAATTTATTATTCAGCCTACAACTTCCATTCTCTAGGATTAAAAATTAAACTTTCATTACTACCTATGTGTCCTTCACTCAGAGTTCTGATGGCTTAAATCACTTATGAAATATTAATGAGAAGTGCTGCTTTTTATTCTAGAAAGATGTTTCCATCACCTTCATTGAACTATCCTATGCAATTTAAAAGCTCTCTTCAACAAAAACAGATGAACTAATGATCTGTTCTTGTACTCATTCATTTGTAGCCATGTCACATCTTCCATGGGTAATGTGTATCTTGAAAAGTTGAAGTTTCACTTGAGAGAGTTATATAAATCTAAGAACTATTATGTTAATGTGTGTTTCTTGTGTTAAAAAAAGAAAGATATACTACACTGGGTTAATACCATTCTTATCTTTTGCAGTTAAAATCTCTTCCCTAACGAATGCTTATGCAACTCTCTTTCTGAGCAAAAGTAAGTCTTTCAAAACCACAGTACCATGAAAGATATACTCTCAGCAATGGTACCTTAATCTTCATTTGAAGGATATGTTTGCCTGACAACCAAGGCACCTAAAACCACAGAAAGAGAAGATCTAGGATTCTTAAAAGTAACCTATTCACAGGCAAAGTAAATGTCCTTAGGATCATTCTCTCATATCTCTGTAGAATTTCTTGTCTGTTCTCCATTCTTTCTAAAACTTTGGGTAGACTGCTTTTACTCATCAATGGAGTTAGAAAATGACAAATTCATCCCCCTCTAAACCACCAAAGTATCAGAAATACCAATATTCTTTTTTAAATTCTTTTTCATAAATATTTCATTTTTTAGAGATAGCTTTAAAAAATGAAGCCATCATTTTAGGGACTATATTGAGTCAAAATAATGTCATTAGAATTTGGTTCCTGTATCACTTTCTTCTATGACCATTATCTGAAGAACATCAAGAGAAGTGAATATACTTTTTAGAAAATGGGTTCAGTTCACAAATTTTTCCAATGGATAGAGATGATTTAATGACAAGATCTTTAATCAAAGTCAATGTACGTTTATCTAGAATCTCATAGAGGCACATCTAAGTTCTACTTTGACAATAGCTAGAGTTTGACCTCTGTGGGCCTCAATTTTCTCATTTGTAAAATTAAGGCCCTTGCTGATGCCAAAATTCTACAAATTGGCTGGTTGTATTCCTTTAGGTTGGTGGTCAAAGATATAATAGGAAAATCTATCTAACTACTAATATTTAAATCACCATACATGACCTGTCCTTCTGAATAATACAGTTTTTTAAAATTTTTTCCATCAACAATTCCTGCAGAAAATTTGGTCAAGACTTTGAAGATACATAGTTACATCAGAATGTATAAACTTCTCTGGCCAACTGTGAGAGCCACATTGGCTGTCTCTGAACTGATAAATTCAAGGTTAGAGTTAAAAGTTAGGTCCAGAAAAACCTTGTACTTACATAATATTTTTAATTCCTCAAGCTTCTTTTATCATTTACTTCCCTGATTTTATCCCCCCACCAAAGTTTAGAGGAATAAATAGGGCAACTTACTGAAGTAGGAACTGAAGGATCCAGATAAAGAATTGTCCAAGGTTATACAGTCATCTAACAAAAGAACTAAAACAAGAAGTTAGGTGAACTAACTCCAATCCCATTCTGGCTGCAAGACATTCCACCATTCTGGTTTATGAAATTAAACCTTCCAGCGCCAGTTTTATGATTTTTTTGTGGTAACTGTTCAGAATAATTCAGAGGAGTTCACGGAGCTGCTCACTGAAATTCAGTTATAGTGTTCTGCAAAGCCAGAGAGGATGATAGCCATTCAGAGGTACTGACAGTTCTTTAGAAAGACTAGAACCGCCATGAAAGCTTTAATAGAAAGGGCTCCAAATTTCCCTGAAAATTAGTTACATTCTTTCCTATCTGAGAAAATCATTACGCTTGACTTCATGTTTTAGTCTTGTGATCAGAGAGCCAGGTGTGGAATTGGGTAATTCATGAGATTTTCCTCCCTATGGAAGAGGAAACACCTCTTGTAGTCAAAGTCGCATAATTGCATTTCTGTTCTTATTGATGATTGGTACAAGCAGATCTCCTAAATTCAAATCCCAGCTCCATTACTTGCTAGACATTTAACTATGGACAAGAAACTTCTCTGGGCTACAGTTTCCTAAGAAAAACAGAAATAATAATGGTTGTTGTGAACATTCAATGAATTAACTCACGAAAAGCACTTCCCACACGTGGCAGGCAGTAAGCCGACAATAATCATTATCTATTCAATTTGTTATACCATTTTAAAGTCTTATAGTAGTGCCCAGAGTATAGGAAGCACTCTGTAATTGAGAGCTATTTTTACTGTTCTCAAAAGTTAAAAAAAAAAAAGTTGATAATTTAATATTGACTTACATAAAAATATTTAAAATTGTTCCATGGTATAAAATTGTAATATACTTTATAAAAGACTTTAGAAAACCTAAATTGAGTAGATATACTCATTCTGAAATGATCTGAAATAAAAGTTTCTGGCTTTAAAAAATAAAAATACATATTCCTGTAGCGTTATGGTCAATGCACATCTTCAACTAAGGCCGGATCTTATGCTAAAGTTCTGTTTCCTCTGTCTAAATGTAGAAAGGCACAGGTCACACAGGTTTTTCCTGGATGAATAAATGGATTTAACTTGCACAAACAAAATTGTAAATTCTTCTCTAGTTTATGTAATATGATTGTGCCCAAAAAGCAATGTTTTATCTTGCTCAACACTTTAATTTGTGGTTTGACCAATAATTAAGCAAAAGAAATACCAGGCCCTGCAAACAAAAACTGGCTGTCTCTATTTCAAATATTCCCTGTATTACAATCATTATCCACACTTAAATCAAAATTAAAGATTTCTGGAGGAGAGCAAGTAGAATAAACTAAGGAAAAACCCTAACCTCCAAAACAAGAGTCATTCAACACTTCTTAAACTTTATTGCCACTGACTAGCTGGGTCACCTGGGCAAATCCCTTCACTCTCCTGGGTTGAGTTCTTTCCTGTATTAATTACTCTAGATAATAAATCTTTATCTTATTAGTACATCCTATTAGCCTTCCTTATTTGCCTGTATCTTAGTTATTTGAGCTTAGTCATTATTGCATTTCTAACAAGATCTCAGGTGATCTGGCTGCTCAGTGGTGATCAATCATTTGAAGATCACCACTCAACAGAATATAAAAATGTTGATGAATGTCACTGAAGGGTGACTGAGTAGTAAAAGTTACCTCAATGTAATTCTGAGAACTGTCACTCTGGCCTTCCAGCTCCACGTGGGTGAAGTTGACTTGTATTTGTTCTCCCTCAGGCTGCTCTATAATATAGATGCATTGCCTGTTGTGAGTGAAAGGTCCAGACAACTCAGGCAGGAAGAGTTCACCCTGTGGGTCCGTGTAGTTCCCTCCACAATGCAGATCAGCTAAGAACATGGAAGAGATGAACAGGTCATGGTGATGGCATTTATCTGCTCACAGGCATTGGATCCAGTTTTTAAAAATTTACACACACACACACACACACACACACACACACACACACACAAGGATATACCCACTTTATTCACCCAGTACAGGCTTGTGCCTCTAATTTTAAGATTTGCAATTTGATGTGTGTTTGTGAGACATCCCTGTAGTGCCTAAAGAAATAAATGCAGAGATGGCCGGGTGTGGTGGTTCATGCCTATAATCCCAGCACCCTGGGAGGCCAAGGTGACCAGATCACAAGGTCAGGAGATCAAGAACATCTTGGACAAAATGTTGAAACCCTGCCTCTACTAAAAATACAAAAATTAGCTGGGCGTGGTGGCACACACCTGTAGTCCCAGCTACTATGGAGGCTGAGGCAGGAAAATCACTCGAACCCAGGAAGCAGAGGCTGCAGTGAGCCGAGCGCCACTGCACTCCAGCTTCATGACAGGAGTGAAATTCTACCAAGAAAGAAAAGAAAGCAAGAAAGCGAGAAGAAAGGAAAGAGAAAGGAAGGGGAGGGGAGGGGAGGGGAGGGGAGGGGAGGAAAAGAAAGATGCAGAGATGTGTAATCTAGCTTCCAATCTACAATTCTCATCTATAAATTGCTCTCTAAATACATTAATGCTCTGCTTCATTCCAATAAGATTTGAGATGGTTTATAGAAAACATATAACAATATAAACTACATAACTGTATACATGAAGCAGATTAAAGAAAAAATGAACACAGAACAGCAACAGGTAGCCACGGGAGTTGATTTGCACAGAAAACAATTGAAAGGGCCACAGGGGGTTGGCATCAGATTCTGCTGAAAGAAAAGGAAATGAAGAAAGGGGAGAAGTAAAGATGTTCATTTTTTTCCTTTTCCTGATATTGAAACTTAAAAGGTATTTTTCCTGTGAATTCTCATTAAGGGCACAATGACAGATGTCATAAACAAAATATTCCACTTACCTAAAAAAAACCCAAATTATAGAGCCTTTCCTGTGTTTTGTTGCTTTTTAAGGTATCAAAGCAAGTTGAGGTCATAACAGCTAACAGTATTTTGCTGGCAGTGAAGCTCTAGGGTCTGGGACTCTGTGAAGCTGGACACCAGCCCTAACCCGTGTGCAGCTGGATTTGATCTGAGGATAAAATCCAGAGAGACTGCACTGCTCACATGCACAAACCTCTCTCACAACTAAACACCAAACACCACGAGGGACCTGGTGTCCTGAATTACTTAATTTTGGGTGCCTCAGACCTCTTTATCATGATGTGGATCCCATAATTTAGGGATCAAAGGGCACTGCAATATTAATAATGGAGCATCAGGAAGATAAAGGAAAAAACTGAAGCCTTGAGAGAAATATTTATAAAGAAATGTTATTGGTCCAAGAAAGTCAGTCATCCTCTGAATCAGATTAAAATAGAAAAACAGATGTAAGCATAGCACTGGCCTTCAAGTTCCTCTTAAGCTCCCAACTGGTAGGTTACTTACAAGGTGATGTTAAGTAGGTGATATGGAAGCCTTGGTCACTAATTTGGGAGTCAGAATGAAAATGAATTCTGGCAAAGGGGCCCGTGGTCTGCAGTGGTGGGACAGAAAAAGTGGTGCAGAACTTCCCGAGAACCGGGTCCTGATACAAAGGACCATCTCGAATCTAAAACAAAAGAATGAATCATTAAGCTCAAAGTGGTCAGTTTTTTTGTTTGTTTTTTTTGTTTGTTTGTTTGTTTGTTTGTTTTAATCAAACAAGGTCATTTTGGATATTAACTTCAGAAAATCTGTCATTTAAAAGCAATCGCTCAAGGAATTTTCCCCATCTCATCCATCTCTAACACATGGCTGAGGTGCAGCAAAGGGCGTTTCCTCCCACAACCCCAGTGCCTTCTCTCTGTCTGAATTTCATTTCCAAGGCAGGACATACAGTTTGAATTTTTCTCATGATGTTACTAATCAAATATCTTTCCCCTTTGATTTTTTTTACATTATAAATTCTCAGTGATCTAGAAGAAAATTGATATAAGCAAAGAAAACAGAAGAAGTAACACCATTGATGAAACTTGGTCCAGGTTTTCAGAAGGATCAGACGTAGAAAGGAAGTGCCATCAGATTAGACACAACATAAAGACAGCTTAATGAATTTTAAAAAGCAACTTTGATATTAATTAAATAGTACAGTAATAATGATGTGACCTTAGAAATCCTTTTTTAATTGGTGGGTTTTCATCTATTATGTAATCATGACAGTCTCTCTATAATTATCTTGTAATCGCAAATTCTATACTACATAAACCATCAAGGAGTCAATGAACCAAAGAATATTTTAATATGGTCAATTTTGTCTATTCAAATTATTTTTCTTATTGACAGCAAAGTTATATGACAGCATTACATTATTTTAATATTTAACTGGTTCTTTGAAATACTGTGGCTTGATGAGAAATGAGAGACATTTCAATTTTGTCAGAGTGGTCGACACTTTCTATCATATGGTCTCCAGAAATAAATGTGTAGGAATTTTTTAAAGCCCTAATTTTAACTTGATGGAATTTATTGAAAATTAATTTGAAGATAACTCATTTTTCTGTCAACATTTAAATGGCCATTTTGCAGAAATTTTTCAGAGAGAGACAGATATTCCAGTCATTCCCAAAGGTTTCAGATCCATTATTGGTGAATTACTAATGACTTTTACTTGCAGAGCCTCTTTTTGGCAGCCACATCCTTTTATCCTTTATGAATAATTCCATAGAACTCAATTCCTCTCTAATGGACTCGGAAATGCGTATTGTCTTTTTAGCACTGCTGCAAGGGGCTGAGATTTACACTGACAAAAAAATACAGGAAAACCTAATCTTCTCCATTATCTTGTCAGTCTACAAAGGGAGAAGAACTCTTTTTGATGCACCTATGTACAAATGGCATTTGAATATAATAGCCTTTTCTCCCCCTCCATATTTTAATCTTTTACTAATGGGTAGGCAGGAGGAGCTTCGGCTGATACCCTTCCTCTCAGTGATAATGATTCATTTATTCTAGGAACTTAACTCAGTTCAACATAATCACTATCATTTATTTTTCCTTCTTTCCTTCCTTCCTTCCTTACCTCCCTCCCACACTCCTTCCTTCCTTCCTTTCCTTCCTTTCCTTCCTTCCTTCCCTTCCTTCTTTTCCTTCTTTCTTTCCTTTTCTTTTCCTTCCTTCCTTCCTTTCTTGCTTTCTTGCTTTCTTCTTTTTTTCTTTCCCAGAGTCTCACTCTGTCACCCCAACTGGAGTGCAGTGGCACGATCTCGGCTCACTGCAACCTCTGCCTCCTTCCTGGGTTCAAATGATTCTCTTGCCTCAGTCTCCCGAGTAGTTGGAATTACAGGCACCTGCCACCTCGGCCAGCTAGTTTTTGTATTTTTAATACAAATGGAGCTTCACCATGTTGGCCAGGCTGGTCTCGAACTCTTGCCCTCAAGTGATCTACTGCCTCGGCCTCCCAAAGTGCTGGGATTTCAGGCATGAGTCACCGCACCCGGCCTCTTCATGGAATACTACAGCTAAGCTGTGAAACGCCTTGCCAGTTTACCACAGACAACTGAAGGTTTGAATCTGCATTGATGGAGATGGCTATTACTGAGTGTTTACTTAATAAATTCTGCATTCTCATGGCAGGGGTGTGGGTTTCCAGGTGACAGCATGGCAGGGCAAGGTAATCTGTTTCCTAGATTCAAATGGAACCCAGGAGAAGAAGCAACAAATGGGCACAATTAAAATTAGAGACTTTGTAAGACTTAGATGCTGACTGACTATAGAGAAATACACCTAACTACTGCCAATATTTGGAGGTCATCCATGGGCATGGTTAGACCATAGTGCCTTGAGTCCTAATGATATCATGATATGTTCTATCTAAATATAATCATTTACCTCAAGGTAATCTTTGTTGCAGTCATCATGATGCTCGAGGCTCAGGGTCCCAAAAGTAAACGTTACCAGGAGGTCAGGACTAGTTACAACAGTCCAGATACAATCTCTTCCTGGGGGGTAGTTTCCAGGATACCCCGGAGACTTAATAGAACCATAAGGACCAGTGAGTATACCTCCACACTCTAAAATAAGAGGGAAAAATCATGTTACATTTGTATAAATGTTATAATTCATGGAGAATGATCAGAGCCCTTGGTGTAAGAAGCCAAACTTTGTTTAAATAACTACGAGCAGTTTTAGACACCCTCATAAATTAAACAAGAGGTACATTTTCCAGTTTTATAAAGTTGTAAATCTAGAAGTGTTGATAAATAAATGAATCACCGATGTGTCAAGCTCTGTGCGAGCCATGACATGCTGACACAATTTAAACATGGCTGAACCATCTGAGGGGTGAAGGATGAATACCAGGATTATACAGTCATCTTTTTCACTTTGAGAATATTAATTTCTGTACGTGAAATTGTAAAAAATTCCAGAACTTCTGCCAACCCCTATGTGTTTCAACAAACCAGATCACTTTGCATATTAAAATGGTTAAGTACTACATAATTTTCATTTGAGGAAGTTTCTTAATACTATCCTATAGTTAGAACATTCATTTTATAATCAAGAAATTGAAATGTCTGTAGTGGTCAAGCCACTGTTCCAGGAATGTAACAAGTGAGGGACTGAGCCAGGCTTTCTGATGCTGATCCCACTACCATCCTCATTATACCACATCAGCTCCCTAATGTTGCTAACCAGTGACTGGAAGAAGCTGTTTTTCATTAATACCCACGTTTATTTGACAAAGAATCTATAGTGGCTTAGATTTCTATGAGAAATGCTAGTGTAAAATCAAATGATAGAAACACTAAATAATAAAAATTTAGATCATAGTAATATAGACATTAGAAATACGTGAGATAAGGTAACATTTTAGATGTGTAAGATATGAAATATACATAGCTATACAGGTTGTTCAAATAAAAATTTTGCTGCCAAAGTAAAAACTGAAACAAATTAGTTCCATGAGACTCATTGTTCCTACTGAGAAAACATTTCAGTTCCTCAGAAGAAGATGCATTTCCCAATGTAATACTTTAAAAGTTACCAGTTTTAAATGCATAAAATACCATAAGCAAAGTAAAAGATTAACAACAAAATAAGAAAAAATGCAATATACAACAGGCAAAAGTTATTATCCTAAAATATAAAGAACTTCTATAAAGAATAAAGTGCACCGAAAAAGTTCAGATGTCTCTTAAACATATGAAAGGATGTTCAACATCACTTGTCACAAAGAAGGTGCAAATAAAAACTTCACTGAGATGCCATTTCTTACACCTCAGAATGTTAAAAATCTAGAGTTTGGGAAACAATTATTGGAGAGGCTGTGGGGACATAGGCATTCTCATATTTGGCTAGAGAATGCAAAATGGTACAATCACTGCATAAGAGAATATAGCAATATCTGGCAAAAATGTATGCATTTAATTTTTTGGACCAAACAATACTACCTTTGGAAATATATGCCAAAGGTACACCTGCAAAAATGCAATATGACAAGTGCATAAGGTATTTTGCTGCAGTAACATTTGAAATTCCAAAAGATTGGGGAAAAGCCTGGGCATGGTATCTCATGCTTGTAATCCCAGCACTTTGGGAGGCTGAGGCAGGAGTATCACTTGAGCCCAGTTCAAGAACAGCCTGGGCAACATGGGGAGACCATGTTGCTAGAATAAATAAATAATAATTTAGAAATTCAAAAAGTGTCGCGACAAAAAAAATAAAATAATGATAATTAGCTGAGTATGGTGGTGGGTGTCTCTGGTCCCAGCTACGGGAGAGACTGAGCAAGAGGATCATCTGAGCCTGGGAGGTTGAGGCTGCTGTGAACCATAATCTCACCCTGCCTCAAAAATAAAAAATAAACGACTAAAATTTAAAGAATGACCAAAGGACTGGAAACAAGCCAAATGTCCGTCAACAGAGTACCAATTGAACAGAAAATGAGACTTCATGTAAAGGCATACTACGCTGTGATTATGGAGTAATCTCCAGGATACATGATGTGAAAAAAAGCAAACTATAGACCACTATGTATACTATGCTCCCTTTTATCGAAGACAGGGGAAAATATAATTATATGAGATCATTTGCTTAATTTTTAAATAGAAGGATAAATTTAAAATTAATAAAAGCTGTTCTCTAAGGGAGAAGAAAGAACAGAATGGAAGGGACAGGAAAGAAAGCTAGACTTCTCTTAATCTACCATGCCCATTGATTTGGCTTTAGAACTATGAATATATTTAATATAGTTATAAACCAAAATTCGAGAAAAATGAAAAAAAAAAAGAAATCTTTAAAATGACAAGCAAAATGAAACTGAAGAAATAACCGCATTGAGCTGACAACCGTAGAGAATGGAAAGATTCCAAGGGACTTTAAACACTGTAATTTGACTATACAGCTCAAGCAAAACATGTTTTAAATACACAAAAAGGAGCAAAGAAACTTAAATGGTTTCCAGTTATCATACTATTAGTTATAATATTAGTATAGTTATTTTGAAAGTTTGTACAGTAGGACTAAGTACATACATAATATGTTGATGTCATTGGGAACCAAGATTTTCACTGTATGAGAGAAGAAGTACAAACGTAAAGTAAAAAAACAAAAAAAAAATGCAACTCTGTAATTTCAATATTCCAATGTAGTGTAAAATTACTACGAATATATAGTGTATTTTTTCTTTAAAAACAACAAAAAAAGCGCTTTCTAATTCTGCCCACTGAAAGGTCTAGGGACGATGACAGACCCAGTAACTGTAGCCATCTGTAACACCCAGACTGTGAGATCTAAATACTGTTTCCCACGGAAAGAGCTGGAGCTCTTTAGGGAAATCAGGGTTTTCAGTCCTGTGAGTAAATAATGGACAGGAAGAGCCTAAAACATGTTTTCAGACCAGAAAGCGAAGAAGCTTTCAAAGGTAACTGGAGTTTGGTTAAAGAAGTTCAGAAACTAACTGGAAAAATTTCCCACTAACCAAATATGGAATATTTTAAAATGTCTAGAACTGATTAAAGCATGTAAAATATGCTATAATACATAAATGTACAGATATCAAAAACAAAACAAAATAAAATGGAATAGTAAGTGATCATTTTGAAGAATGCTAGGGAACCAAGCCATCAATTTGAATACTTTTTTTAAAAAGAGAAAAATCAAGCATGTATCCTACCTTTCCTACATGATCTCTGTGTGAGAGCAACCAAATAGCTGATATGAGTAAGTTCTACTCTATTAAAGAACTTCAAATAATAAATGAAGAAATAATAAAAATCAAACTGTTATCATTTTGTAGGTCTCAATGAATAACTCATCTAAATAACCTAAAGAATGCTAAAACTGTTAAAGGAAGTGCAAAAGAGGCTTTTAATGGGAAGCTTAACCTGAGGAGATCAAAACACGCTGACCAATGTTAACGTCGTAACAGACAAGCAGATACCATATCTGTCCTGAAAAGATTATTTTTAAC
Source organism: Cacajao melanocephalus (assembly GCA_963573385.1). Classification (NCBI taxonomy): domain Eukaryota; kingdom Metazoa; phylum Chordata; class Mammalia; order Primates; family Pitheciidae; genus Cacajao; species Cacajao melanocephalus. Next base: position 41,239 of record CAUYLG010058547.1, read on the forward strand.
CAAATAAAACCCCCTGATTTTAACCAAACTTTTTGATATAAGTACCAATTGACAACATGACAAATGGCATTAGAATACAAACAGCAAAATCCAAGATGTGGGATGATCTACAGAACAAAAAACCCATTCCTTTAACAAATACATTTTAACAATGTGCTGCTCTGCCTATGGAGAAGCCATTCTTTATGCCTTTACTTTCTCAATGAACTTGCTTTCACTTTATGGACTCGCTCCAGATTCTTTCCTGTGCAAGGTCCAAGAACCCTCTCTTGGGGTCTAGATCAGGACTCCTTTCCAGTAATATCTTCCTGGCAAACCCAGTAGGGACAATACTGAGGAAACCCCCAACCCACAGTAAACAGACTGCAGCACCAATTGGCCGACTGTGGATATCACCTTTCATCCGAGTTATGAATGGCTTTCACCATACTGACACTTTCTAACTGCACACTTCTCTACCCTGAATACGAGAGACCCTAAAACTTAGGCAGGAATATCATTGCCCCTATTTATCCTGAAGGAGTTACAGAAAATGCAACATCCTCCCTCTACAATCCTTAGGATTAAGGGTCCTCTTATAAAAGGGAGTGGGGAAATACAGGCGTTCAAACCAGAGCAACTCCATCTTTAATAGGGGCTGGGTAAAATAAGGCTGAGACCTACTAGACTGCATTTCTAGGATGTTAAGGCATTCATAGTCACAGGAAGATATAGGAGGTTGGCACAAGATGCAGGTCACAAAGACCCTGCTGATAAAACAGGATGCAGTAAAGAAGTCAGCCAAAAACCGCCAAAACCAATATGGTGACAAAAGTGACCTTTGGTCATCCTCACTGCTCATTATATGCTAATTATAATTCATTAGCATGCTAAAAGAGACTCCTAACCGTGCCAAGACAGTTTACAAATGCCCTGGCAACATCAGGAAGTTACCCTCTGTGGTCCAAAAAGGAGAGGAGCCCTCAGTTCCAGGAATTGCCCATCTCTTTCCCGGAAAACTCATGAATAATCCATCCTTTGTTTAGCAAATAATCACAAAATAACTAAAAGTATACTCAGTTAAGCAGTCCATGCCACTGCTCTGCTTATGGAGTAGCCATTGTTTTATTCCTTTGCTTTCTTAATAATAAACTTGTTCTCACTTAAAAAAAAAAAATGAACCATGGGCTGGGCCTGGTGGCTCACACCTGTAATCTCAGCATTTTGGGAGGCTAAGGCAGGCAGATCACAAGGTCAGAAGATCAAGATCATCCTGGCTAACACACTAAACCCCATCTCTACCAAAAATACAAAAAATTAGCTGGGCATGGTGGCACGTGCCTGTAGTCCCTGCTACTCAGGAAGCTGAGGCAGAAGAACTGCCTGAACCCGGAAGGTGGAGGCTACAGTAAGCCGAGATCGCACCAGCCTGGTCAACAGAGCAAGACTCCATCTCAAAAAACAAAAAAGGAACAATGATTAATATTTGGTAATAGTAAGGAATTATTTTTTGTTTTAGTTTTTGTCATTTTCAGGCATGGAGCAGTAAATAGCAAAGGACTGTGATCTCTGAAAAGAAAAGCATTATGTAGTATGTCCCATACTCACTCGAGAATTCAAAGACATGAAGCTCAAGGAGACCGCAATACCCTTTCTACAGCAAACAAACAACTCATAATTTAGGGCTATCAAAGCATCTGGGGTTTTGGAGCTCCACACTATAAGGAAAGCAGCTGCATGGAAATGGCACCCCCAAAAATATACAGGCATTTCCTTGGGATCTTAGCTGACTCCCAAGCCACACATGCACCAGGGAAGATGGCAGGTCTAACAGAACAGCTTCTGGGGAGTGAGGATGCTAAGAGTTGAACAGAATATGAATAATAAATACCAAAGGATGTGTTGTCCTACTCAGGCAGAAAAAAAGATACTTTTGTGAAAACTCTGAAAACTGAATTGAAACTCCAGAAAAGTATGCTACAAGGGTAAGAATCATGTCTAGGAATTATGACAATCCACCAGGATTCAAGGAAGATATGAAGTAGATCCCCTGTACATTCAAGTCTTGATTAAATGAAAGTGATTTGCCAGGAACATAAGTGCCTACTAGAACAAAACCCAACTCTTCTGAGAGGAAGATAATATAATCCAGAACTCCTGCAATATATTATGTGTAATGTCCTGATCCCAATAAAAACTTACTAGGCCTGTGAGGAAGCAAAAAAAAAAAAAAACCAATAATCAATAATCAATAAAACAGGCAATCTGAGCAAAGCCAGAAACATTCCAGATACTGAGGCTACCAAGCAAAGACTCCAAAATAACTATGATAAAACTTAGAGAAAAAGATTGACAAAATAGATGATGAGAATCTCAACAGTAAATTAAAATCTATACTTAAAGAATCAAATGGATATTCTAGAAATGAAAAATATAATATCTGAAACCAAAAACTCTTTACATGGTGCATGGGTTTTAATGGTGGATTGGACACAGCAGAAAACAGAATTATTGTACTTACAGACTTTTCAAAACGAAAGAACCAAATAGAATCAAAGCAAAAAAAGAAGGTAAGGATATAAAACTATAAGAGCTACTAGAAATAGTCAAAACCTTTATCATATGTATACTTTAAGTCCCAAAAGGGGAGGAGAGAGAAAAAAAAGTGGCAATACAATATATGGAAAAATACTGGCTGAAAATTGTCAAAGTTGCATAAAAGAAAGCAACCTGTAGATTCAAAACTCTCAGTGACTCTCAAGCAGGACAAACACAGAGAAAACCAGATCTAGATATGCAATAATCAACTTGTGGAAAATTAAATATAAACACCAAAAAAAGCAGTGATGGGGGAGAAAATAAGACATATTATCTTCAGGAGAACAAGAATTACTGCTGAGGTTCCTCTACCCCTCAAAATATGGAAGTCAGAAGACACTGATGTGGCTAATAGGAAACTGTCAACCTAAAATTATATGTGTAACAATATCTTTCAAAAATTAAGGTGGAAAAATGCATTCCTAAACAAAAGCTGAGAGAATCTGTCTTCGGCAGACATGCTCTATGAGAAATATTAAAAGATGTTCTTCAGGCTGAAGAAAAATGATCTCATTAGAATGTAAAACTGTCTGTTTGCAAATGGCATGATCTTTCATACATAGAAAACCCTAAAGACTCCACCAAAATACTTTTAGAACTAATAAATGAACAAACTAATTCAGTAAAGTTACAGGATATAAAATCAACATATAAAATTAGTCTCATTTCTATACATTAACAATAAACTATACAAAAAGGGAATTAAGAAGAAAATCCTATTTACAATATCATCAAAAAGTTAAATACTTAGGAATGAATTTAACCAAGAAAGTGAAATATCTGTATTTTGAAAACTATACAACATAATGAAAAAAAAAAATATTTGGTGTTCATGAATTGAAAGAATACTGTAAAAATGTCCACACTATGCAAAGCAGTCTACAGATCCAATGCCATCTCTAACCAAATTCCAATGGCATTTTTCACAAAATAGAAAAATAATGCTATAATTCATATGGAATGACAAAAGATCCCAAATAGCTAAAGCAATCTTGAGCAAAAAGAACAAAGCTGGAGACATCACACTGCCTGATTTAAAAATATATTACAAACTGTAGTAATCAAAACAGTATGTTATTGGCACTAAAAACAGATGTCTAGACTATGGAACAGAATAGAGAGCCCAGAAGTAAGTCCACACATTATGCTGAATTGATTTTTGACAAACATGTAAAGAACACACAATATGTAAAGGATAGTCTATAATAAATAATGCTGAGAAAACTGGATATCCATTTTCAGAAAAATGAAACTGAACCCTTATCAAAAACCATATACAAAAGTCAACTCAAAATGAATTAAAGACTTAAACATAAGGACTGAAATTGAAGAACTAATCCAGGAAAACATACAGGAAAAGCCCTATGACATTACTCTGAGAAGTGATGTTTTTTTGGATGTGACTGCAAAAACACAACCAAAATATTAAAAAAAACTCAACTAAATATCAACAAAACAAATTAACCCAATCTTAACAATGGGCAAAGGATCCAAATATTTCTCAACAGAAAACAAACAAATGGCCAACAAATATATGAGAAAATGCTCAACATCACTGATCGTCAGGGAAATGCAAATCAAAACCACAATAAGATGCCACCTCATACCTGTTAGAATGGCCATTATCAAGAAGACAAAAGATAACAAGTATTGGTGACATGTGGAGAAAATGGAACCCTTGCTCACTATTGGTGGGAAAGTATGTTGGAATAGCCATATTTAAAACAATATGGAGGTTCCTCAAAAAACAGAACTACAATATGATTCAGCAATCTCACTTCTGGTTATATATTCACAGAAAATTTAATGAATATCTGGAAAAGCTACCTGTACTTTCATGTTTACTGTACCATTATTCACAATATATTCACAATAGCTAAGATATGGAATCAACCTAAGTGCTCATCAACAGATAAATGGATAAAGAAAATGTGCAATATATAAATTCACACAAACACACTCACACATACATATAAATGGGATAATTATTTATCCTTAAAAAGAAAAGAAAATCCTGTCATTTGTGACAACATGGATGAAACAGGGAGGCATTATGCTAAGCGAAATAAGCCAGACATAGAAGTACAAATACTGCATGATCTGACTTATATGTGAAATCCAAAAAAAGTTCAACTCATAGAAGCAGAAGGTAGAATGGTGGTTGCCAGGAGCTGAGAGATGGGTGTAATAGGGAAGTGTTGGTCAAAGGGTAAAACATTTATGTTCTCTGGAATGAATAGATTCTGGAGATCTAATGTACAGCATAGTGACTATCATTAACAATATTGTATTATATACATGAAAACTGCTGAGAGTTGATCTTAAATATTTTCACCATATTGAAATGGTAACTATGTAAGATGATTGATATGTTAGTTTGATTGTGGTAATCATTTTCACAATGATACATATATCAATATATCAAAACGGCATATTGTACATCTTAAATATATACAACTTTTATTTGTCAATTAAACCCCAATAAAGCTGGAAAAACATAAATTCTTGAAATATTGGGAAAAGAAGAAAAAAATAATATAAGAAAATATATAAAGCAAAAGTTTCAGAACCAAAAGTTGCCAAATCTATAATCATAGTTTGAGATTTTACTATAACCTCCTCACTAAGTAATAAAGCAAATACTTTTTAAAATCAATAAAGAGAATTAATTTTTGAAAAACACTATTTACCAACTTGATTAAGTTAATATAGGTAGAAGACTACCTCTAACCATTGCAGAAAATACATTCTTTCCTGTCCATACAATAAATGAGCCAAAGCAGACTTTAGTCTATAAAGTAAATCTCAACAAATTTCAAAAGATTGAAATAATATACTGCATGATTAGTGATCATGTCAGTAAACAAACAGCATACTTTTAATAAACCTATGGTCACAGAGAATTCAAAATAAAAATGAGAAAATACTTTCAGCTAAAAGCAAATGAATATATATATACATATTTATGTATACATATACATATATATACACACACATATATATGTATATGTATACATATATATGTATGTATATGTATATGTATACATATATATGTATGTATATGTGTGTATATATATATGTGTATATATAATATATATATGTGTGTATATATGTGTGTACATATATATATAAACCTGTGGAATGCATATGAAAGTTCTCTGAGAAAAATGCATAGCTTTAGTGCATACATTAGAAATTCTAAAATATTCAAACTCATTTCTCAATGTTTCCAAGACAAGAAGCTAGGAAAAAATTTAAAAGCAACAGTAAATAAAGTGCAAAATAACACAAGGAAAGAAAATGATAAAACCATGAGTAAAAACAATGAAATAAAAAATCAACAGAAAACACTACGAGAGCCAGTAGTTGGAATTTTGAAAAGATTAGTAAAATTAACAAAACCTTAGTAAGACTTACCAAGGTAAAAAAGATAACATAAATGATCAATATCAGGAGTGAAAAGAGAGGACATCACTACAGAGCCTACAAACACTAAAACACAGTAAGAAAATATACTAAAAGTATAGATGAGTTTCTTGAGAAAAAAAAAAGGTTACCATAATTGAGAAAAGAAGAAATGTAAAATCTGAATAGATCTATATTAAATACATTGAAGCATAATTTAAAGCCTTCTCACAAGGAAGCCTGTAGGTTCAATTCACTTTATGGTAAATTATTTCAAACATTTAAGGAAGAAATATTGTCAATCTAACACAAATTCTTCCAGAGAATATAAAAAGAGAGGATACTTTTCTATTAATTTTAAAAGACTGATATTACCTGTAACTTGACAAAATTACAAAAGAATAACTCCTAAATATAGATATAAAAATTCTAAAAATATATATTGGCAAATAAAATCTAGTAATATATAAAAAGCAAAACTTGCCATGAACAAATGGAAAATATTTGATGAATGCAAAGTGGATTCACCATTCAAAATCAATCGGTTGAATTCACTACATTTACAGAATAGAGGACCAAAAATATATGATCACCTCAATAGAGTCAGAAAAAGTATTTTATATATTCCAACATTCATTGATAGTTTTTAAAAATTTTTGGCAACTAGGAACAAAAGATGTGGTGTTTTTTAAACTGGTTATAAATTCTGACAACTATCCCGTTTAAAAGTGCGCCTATGTCCATTCCCCTTGAATTTGGGTTAGCTTGTGACTAATTTAACCCATTGAATATGGCAGAAATAACACAATGACTTCCAAACATTGGCCAAAAAAAGCCCATGCAGCACCTGTCCGGTTCTGTTGTAATGCTTGCTCTGAGAAAAGTCAATTGCCACGAAAAAAGGTTCACTACTCTAAGACCATCTTTTTAGAGTAGCCACATGTAGGCACTCAGGTCTATAGACTAGCTGAACTCCAAAGCCAGCATCAGTTGGTAGCCATTGGAGTAGACCATCCTGGATGTTCAGCTTAGACAGCTACAGTCCCAGCTGACACCTGCTTATAACTGCTGAATAGGTTTCAAGTAATAACTGTCATGTTGGGCTCTTTCCAAATTCCTGGCCCACAAAATCAGAAACAAAGTCAAATGATTAATGTTCTACAACACTAAATTCATGGGAAATTTGTTGTACAGCAATAGTAGTTGAGACAGGAAAGAATGCCCTTTATCTGATAAAAGTTATCTATGAAAACTTACAGCTAACATCATATTCAACAAAAAAATATTGAGCATTTCCCTATGCAGCCAGGGAAAAGACAAGGATTTCCTTTTTACCACTTTTATTCTGCTTTGTATTGAAGGTCCTAGCCAGGGCAATAAGTCAAGGAAAAGAAACAATAGTTACAAAGATTGGAAAGGAAGAGGAAAATATCCTTCATTCACAGATGATGTAATTGTGTATGTTAACAAATCCAAAAGAATCTACAAAAAATAATCAGAATTGATGAATGAATTTAACAAGGTATATGGAATCAAAATCAAACATTTAAAAACATATTTTTACATAACAAGTTGAAAAATTAAATTTTGGAAAATTAATATTTCACTAAGCATAAAATATCAAATATCTATAAATCTAACAGAAGATATGGAATACTTAGACACTAAAAGTCATAAAATATTGCCAGAATAAATTAAAAGAGAACTAAATTTTAAAATAGTCTATTTTCAAACATTGGCAGGCTCAATATCTTTAAGAGGTCATTTCTTCCCAAGTTGCTTACAAATTCAATGTAATTCTAACAAAATTATGGAGAAAACTGTCAAGTTGATTCAAAAACTTATATGAAAATTCATAATATCCAACATCTTTGAAAAGAACCAAGTTGAAATTACACTTTCAGATTTCAAGCTTCAGTAGTTAAGACTAGGAAGCCTCAAGATAGATAAAAACACCAATAAAAAAGATGAGAAAATGCTGAAATAGATCCACATATGTATTGATGAATGAATTGAGGGCTTGCTCTCTTTATTTTTTATTTGTTTAAAACTTTCATAGTAAAAACTTAAAAGAAAATAGAATAATTAAAATAACAACAAAAAGAAAAAAATATTGAGTGTTCATTCAGATAAGGAATATTGCATGAAGGGGCGGACAATGTCCTCAGCATTTCTGCAGTAAGCTACTAGCAGAGCTTATAAAAACGCTGTTCAGTAATTTGATAAGGGACCAACTAAAACTCAGGCTTTTTAATCCCTTCTATTTCATGCTAATTGTTATCTTTAAACACAAAATAAATTCTAATTCATTCTAGATTGATTTGATTTTAAAGTAATTAAATGGGCACAGTGGCTCATGCCAGTAATCCCAGCACTTTAGGAGGCCGAACTGGATGGACTGCTTGAGTCCAGGTGTTTGAGACCAGCCTGGACAACACAGAGAAACTCCACTTCTCCAAAAAAACACAAAAAATATTAGCCTGGTGTGGTGGTGCACACCTGTGGTCCCAGCTACTCAGGAGGCTGAGAAGGGAGGATCACTTGAGCAGAGGAGGTTAAGGCTGCAGTGAGCCATGATGAGGCCACTGTACTCCAGCCTGGGCAACAGAGTAAGACCCTGTCTCAAAATAAATAAATGAATAAATTAATTATAAAAATAATATATAGAGTCAGATCCCAAAAATCTCATGTATCCAAAAGTCTAACATTGATTAAGAAAACTTAATAACCTCAAAATTTTGCTTGTTTTTTCTCCATGTGTGAATATACCTGGTTGCTGTGTTTCCCATCTTACTGTAAAGCCGCTCCCATTTCTTAAGTGTTCAGAATAGAGATGAAAATAGACAGCATTGCCACTGCTGAGGAGTTCATGAGGAAGGCTGGAGCCACAAAATCTTCCAAGTTGAAAAGCAGCAGAGGAATCTCCATCATAAATCTGAAGAAACTCATGTGGACAATTGTCCATGGATTCTAATCGGAAAAAAGTGAAAGTGATACGCAGGACCTAAAAATATAAAGGCCACATATATTATCTTTTATTTCCATGTTAATTTTAAAATATTTCTCCCACTTCCTAGCAGCATTCATATTGAGGCACTTTCAAGAGATAGATCTATCATTTCCTAATTATCCACCAGTACATATGGCAATCTACATACTAAATGACTTGGCTAAATATCGTTAAAAACAAACTTTAACTAACATCAAAATACATCAAAAATCTTAATGTTAGTAACACAGATTTACCCCGATTTCATTAAACTTGTCAAGTCCACCAAACCAAGGTATTTCAAACGTATTTCTAAAGCAGTAAGGTAAATTGGACATTTGAAACTCTACCTCGAATTAAGTTTAATTGGCTAATATTAGCATTCACAAGAATGTACACCCTGATTCCCTGAATAACCTGTGGCCTGTATTGAACACACAGACATTCATCACTGCCCACCAGGGATGCTGATTCCAGAGGGGCTAAGATTCTGATGACAGCCCAGACCGACAGGCTCAGGTGTAGGTGGAGTAGGCAGGATGTAGACATGTAAAGCCTGGAAGGCTTCAGGGACTGGATGTAATTAAAGGATGAGGAATACCAAGAGTAGAGAATGGGAAGAAGGTAACAGAAAAAATACTGAGCATACCAGTAGAAGAAATTAAACACAACAATGTGTCAGAATGTATTAGAATACAGACTTCAAATATAGTAACATAACTTATAAAATGTACTGACAACCTCATTTGAAATAAACAATCAAAAGAGGCCTGTCGAATTTAATTTTCATCAGAACCTAAAAACACAATAACATTCAGTTAATGAAAAAGAATCTCCGGAATTTCTGAAATTCTGTGCTAGGATATTTTAAGATCAGTTACCTATTACTACATGACTTTCTCTCTTAAAACAATTTAAATGAAACTCAAATGTTCATTAATTGATCTATCCTGATTTGTATATATTTTCTATATTATGTCCATTATGAGAGTGAAAAGATATAAAATCACAATAATCAAGAAGAAAACAAGATGAATTTTCTTACAAATTGGTAATAAAAGTATTAAAAGTTTCTCACCTAAGAATTTTTTTTCAAAAGAAGAATATTTTCAATGCCAGGAAATAGAATTCATGAAAACTAAATGGAAGGAAGGAAGCATAGCATACGCACTGGGAAATTTATTTTGGAGTTTATTAGTGTGAGGTAACTAGGTCCCAAATAGTCCTTCCTCCTTAAGGGAAAAAAATGTTTTTTGACCCTTGTACAATGCCCTCTGTAATAGTTTGCTACAAAAAGTTAATAGGATTGCAAGGGAAAATTTTATCTATTCAGACATACCACTTTATTTTTATGAGTCCAGGAGATGGTTGAGAAACAATATTTGGAAATGTCTGGGTAATTAATGTTGGGTATAAAAGCACTAAGAACCTTGGGCTTCGATCTAAATTAGAAGAGCATTCACACAGCGGGTCAGAGTGACAGGCTTTGGAGGTGACTGGCCTGTGTCTGAGTCACTGCCTGCTGCTTTCAAACCATATGCACCCGGACACATTTCTCAATTTCAACAGGCTGTTTCCTCATGTGTAAAATGAAGATAATAATTTCTGTCTTTCAGGGTTATGAGAGTTAAAAATGGAGTGCTATAATGTATGTGAAGCTCTTAGTACAGAACATGGCAGAGTGAAGACATTTGATAAGAAAACTATCTTAATATCAGTCACCATTTTTGCATAATAATCAACATTATACTGAGTGACCATCTTAAAAAATAATGTCTCAGTAACAACATGATTTTACAAATTAACTACTGGCTTGCAGTCGGTCCAGTAAAGAGAATCATTCATACTGGAGAAAGCATGGACTTTGGAACCAGACAAACTTGACTTTGAAATTTTTCTATTCCAATTACAAGCTAAGAAGTGTTAACAAAAATTGCTTAGCTTCACCTACTTTTCATTATTTCATCTGTAAAAGGAGAATCCTGTTACTTTTTTCCTTTTTTTTTTTTTTTTGAGACGGAGTCTCACTCTGTCGCCTGGGCTAGAGTGCTGTGGTGCAATCTCAGCTCAGTGAAACCTCTGCCTCCCGAGTTCAAGCAATTCTCCTGCCTCAGCCTCTTGAGCAACTGGGACTACAGACACCCGTTATCACACCTGGCAAACTTTTGTAATTTTAGTAGAGCTGAGGTTTCACCATGTTGGCCAGGCTGGTCTCGAATTCCTGACCTCAGGCCATCTGCCCTTTGGTCTCCTAAAGTGCTCTGTTACCCAGGCTGTAATGCAGTGGCACTATCTCAGCTCACTACAAACTCTGCCTCCTGGATTCAAGCAATTCTCCAGCCTCAGCCTCCCAAGTAGCTGGGATTACAGGCATGTGCCACCACATCTGGCTAATTTTTTTTTTTTTTTGTATTTTTAATAGAGATGGGGTTTCTCCAGTGTCGGCCAGGCTGGTCTCAAACTCATGACCTCAGGAGATCCACCCACCTCAGCCTCTCAAAGTGCTGGAATTACAGGTATGAACCACCGCACTTGGCCCCTGTTACTTACTTCTAAGAATTAACGTAAGGTTATAGAAAGGTAGGTATATGTCTAGCCAAAATCCTGGCACTCAGTACTTAGTAAGTACTCAATATACGATAGTTGAATTATCATCGTATGTACTTTATGTAATATATACACATATTCCATATTTATATATAAACATACAATATGCATTTGGGCCAGAGTTACTGCATTTACCTTTCCCCTTTCAGTTTGGATAACCCAGAAGCAGTTAACATCATGAACATAACCAACATCCGGGCTCCTGTAGCTGAAACTTCCATTTAATCCTGAGAGAGACTCTCCACAAACTGCAAAGGAAAAGATGAACTGCGTTTTTCAGAGGTTCCTGAAAGGAAGAGCTTGGGCAACTGTAACTCTGCTGTCGAAATATTTAGAGAAAATTTGAATAATGAAGGTTGGAGACATAAAGCCCTGCCATTCCCTCTTCTCTGCCCCCTTTTTCTGTCAGCTTCCATGGAAATTCCATCTTTTGTTCAAAGCTCAGCTGATGCCTCATCACGTGCTCCATGAACTCCCCCGTCTTACGTTTTCACTGATTCCCATTCTCTATGTCCCTGTGACACTCGATTTCACCCCACATGACATAGCTCATATCTTTAATTCTTGTATCTGTTCTGCCATTTGGGGTTGGCCTTGTCTCCTCAACTGGAAAGTGAGCAGATCATAAGTGGAGACAGTATTTTATTATTTCTCCATAGGGTCTAGTATTGTCCTAAACATACAACAACCTCTCAATAAATGCATTGGTTCCAAATGAGAAGTCTTAAGTGAGGGGTAGAAGAGTCAAAAGTGACTTTATGGAGGAGGCTGAAGGGATAGTGCTGAGGGACAGATACATCTGGATGGGAAACAAGGAAGACATTTGAGGAGGTTGATGGAGAGAAATATCTCAAATAAATGAACATAGTGGGAAATACTCATGGTGGCACATGGGGTCTGGTGGTGAAAGAAAACTTGCTTAATAAAGGTATTTCTAGGGAATTAGTGAAAAATAAGGTTAGATGGATCGAGTGAGACTCAGTTATATAAGTTCATTGAAAAATAATCCCAGTCTCTATTTAACAAGCAACAGGAAGCCACTGTGTATCCTGGAATGGGAGAGTGGCATGATTAAGTGCAGTATTCTAGGGAAATTAAGTGGCTGCTCCTCAGAAAACTTCCCCTTAGAAAATCATAAAAGGCAGGCTGGGCACAGTGGCTCACCCCTGTAATCCCATCACTTTGGGAGGCGGAGGCGGGCGGATCACCTGAGGTCGAGAGTTCAAGACCACCTGACCAACATGGAGAAACCCCATCTCTACTAAAAGTACAAAATTAGCTAGGCGTGGTGGTGCATGCCTGTAATCCCAGATATTCGGGAGGCTGTGGCAGGAAAATCACTTGAACCCAGGAGGCGGAGGTTGCGGTGAACTGAGATCACGCCATTGCACTCCAGCCTGGACAACAAGAGCAAAAAAGAAAGAAAAGAAAGAAAAGAAAGAAAAGGAAGGAAGGAAAGAAGGAAGGAAGGAAGGAAGGAAGGAAGGAAGGAAGGAAGGAAGGAAGGAAAGGAGGGAGGGAGGGAGGGAGGGAAAAAGAAAGAAAGAAAGAGAGAAAGAAAGATAGAAAGAAAACCATAGAAAGACAGAAAGAAAGAGAAAGAGGCAATATCTTAGCATGCTTTATATTCAAAAAGGACATAGTGAAAATGGCAAATACTAATTGAATTATTCTTTGGAAGAAAACTTTTTGGCTTACAGTGAGATTGATAAATATTTACCTTGTGAATTACACCATTTCTGCAAGGAAAGACTTAGTTCTCAGCATCTGAGCAACTGGACAAGAAAGCAGATTCAGCAGAGGAACCTGCTGAGGGACTCCTTAGAGGATGCTGCTGCTACACTGTGAGCATCTGTGGCATAAGAAATGCTGACTGTACCTTGCTGGGGAATATGACAGAGAGGTCCAGTCCAGAGACGTGTGCATTCACAGCTGAAAGAATTGATGCCATCAACACAAGTTCCTCCATTCAAACAGGGGTTGCTCAAACACTCATTGATGTTTTCTGTACAGTTGACACCTGTCCAACCTGAGTCACACTTACAAAAATAACCAGAGACTGTGTCCTAAGGGAAAGAAAAACACATAATACCATAAAAAAGGGGAGAGACAATAAACTTGAATCAATCCAAATAAGAGGAATGCAGTGCTATTGGTATATTTAACAGGTGCCATAAACACACATGTATTTATGCATATTTTCTAGTGGTCTAACTTGTTATTAATAAGTTTAAATGGTAATTGTTAAGTATAAGTCAGAGTTATTTACATCAAACTGCACGCTTGGTTTAGTACTTTGTAAATCACTGAGACAAAAAATTAACTCATTGTTTTTTCCTGAGAACTAAAATCATTATCTACCTTTTATCTGAGAGTTTCAGACAGTTTCTTACCTGAAACTTGACTTGCTATCTTAACATTACTGAATCCTATAAAGATACATTTTATATGCATGAAACTAAAATTATTTTTAGGTACTCTCTGTCCATAGGAAGAACAAAGGACTCACGAGGCATTGTCCATTTAGACAGGGGTGACTTAGGCAAATAGTACTGAGCTGCACACATCCATTTGGCCCATAACCATTTCCAGTATAACCCGGGAGACACGTGCAGAGAGGTAAGGAACCTGTTCAGAAATAAAAACAAATTTGTAAATACAGGTCTCCTCCTCTGTTCAGATGCAGTGTCTAAACTCAGAATCTGCTGCCTAGACAAGGATCCCCCAACGTCCAGTCTGTGTATTCTGAGAGGCAGACAAAACAAGGTATGAGGAGAAAATATTAGAATCTTTATTTTTGTATTTCTTATCTTAAAATAAGAAAGCCATTAAATGCCTTCAATACATTATTGAAGTATTGGGTTGACATGGGTGCTGTTAGCCCATATGTCAGATGGTCCTAAGTTGTGCACAAAGGTGAGGTGCGCCTGGGCAAGACAGATATTCCTCATCACGGAAGAGTTAACAGCAGAAAAGGGGATTCTTAGGATGAAAATACCTGTTGCACGCACTGGACTTACACTGACTGATTTAATCCTCTCAAGACCCCAATAGAGGGCTGGATGTGGTGGCTCACGCCTATAATCCCAGCACTTTGGGAGGCTGAGGCGGGAAGATCATTTGGGTTCAGGAGTTTGAGACCAGCCTGGCCAACATGGTGAAACCCCATCTCTACTAAAAATACAAAAATTAGCCAGGCACGGTGGCGCATGCTTGTAATCCCAGCTACTTGGAAGGCTGAGGCAGGAGAATTGCTTGAACCCAGGAGCTGGAGGCTGCAGTGAGCCAGGATTGCACCACTGCACTCCAACCTGGGGACAGAGTGAGACTCCATTTCAAAAAAAATTTTTTTTTAAAAAGAGCCCTATGGAATCTGTAATTCCAGTACTTTGGGAGGCCGAGGCAGGCGGATCATCTGAGGTCAGGAGTTTGAGACCAGCCTGGACAACATGGTAAAACCCATCTCTTCTAAAAATACAAAAAAATTATCAAGGCACAATGGTGTGCCTGTAGTCCAGGCTAATCAGGAGGCTGAGGCAGGAGAATCACATCCAGGAGGTGGAGATTATAGTGAGCCAAGATCCTGCCACTGAACTCTAGCCTGGGCGACAGAGCAAAATTCCATCTCAAGAAAAAAAAGGGCCTATCGATAGGTATAGATAGGTGCTCTTTTATAATCCCCACTTTACAGATGAAGCTAGAGCACAGACAGACTGTCCAGGCCAAGGACACAAAGCTAGAATGAGGAGCAGCCCAGCAAGCACGCAGCCCCTCGTGTGCAGGGTGCCTACAGCACATCCGCATGAGGGTGTAGTTTACACGGGCAGGTCACGTGTCCCCAGTTATGTGGATGTGCAGATTGTATGCTGCCAGTTTCAAACAGGCTAGCCATCACAGAATGAACTCGTATCTAAAATATTTTTGCAATAAAACCACAGACTGAAGATAATACAGTAACATAAATATATGGGGACATCAACAAAATACCAGCATCAAAACTTCTCTCACACTTCTGAGGAGCTCCTCATCACCATAGTGCAAGGTTAAAACAATGGAATCAAATTGGGTTGGGAAGGAACTTGGCCAAAAGGAATTGGAAATGGCTGAGTCTATTTAAAATATGAATTAATATCCACGATTAATATCCTCGATGTAAACGAGGTGATAGCCAACAATGGTATTAGAGCATTCAGCATCTTGACAGTTTCCTTCAGCAATGTTAAGTAAAAAGTACTCATCATAGACTTTACGAAATTTTACTAAATTTAATATCCAGAGACTTTTCCAGATTTCTCACTTAATAGCAAAAAGCCACATCTCATTGCAGAAATATATGCTCTTGAACTGTTTAAGATGGATAGAAAAACCCTGCTGAATAACTTTAAAAATAGAACAAATTATCCAATGTGACAGATTTACAGTAGAATTGAATGACAAGATACGTGTTTTTTTTATATTCTCAGCTTATATTACTTGCAAGATGCCATTTCAATACTAAAAAACACAAATCTTTTTAAAATAAATAATTGCCTAGAAATGTATTTTTATAGTTAATTATGTTCTTTTACAATTATCTACAGGGAAAAATGGAGTAAGTGAGCTCTAAAAGTGTCACAGCTCTGCCTAGAAATGGTTTCAAGTTCCCAGGGTAAGCTTACAGGATGTAGTAAAGAAGGGCAGCCGAAAGTACATAAAGTGTTATTAATACTTCATGTCATCAACATTATGACTGTCTTCCGTATTTAAAAAGAGTTATTTTCGTAATAATATTCGTTACAAGCACTTTACATATAAGGACTCATTTAATCATCTCAAGAACCCTGAGTTAGGTGCTATTATTCTCTTCATTTTACAGATGAAGAACTAAAGCATAGAGATTAAGTGTCTTGACTGACAACAGGCAGCTAAAATATGGTAGCGCCCAGGGAAAAATGCAAGCAGTCTTTTTCTTTTCTTTCTTTCTTTTTTTTTTTTTTTTTTTTGAGATGGAATCTCACTCTGCTGCCCAGGCTGGAGTGCAGTGCACAATCTCAGCTCACTGCAACCTCTGCCTCCCAGATTCAAGCAATTCTCCTGCCTCAGCCTCCTGAGTAGCTGAGATCATAAGTGCCTACCACCACACCCAGCTAATTTTTTGTATATTTAGTAGAGAGGGGGTTTCACCATGTTGGCATGCTGGTCTCAAACTCCTGACCTCAGGTGGTCCGCCCACCTCAGCCTCCCAAAGTGCTGGGATTGCAGGCATGAGCCACCACACCCGACCACAGGCAGTCTTTTTCTAGAAATCATGCTCCTAACCACTTTGGTACGTTGATAATCATTTAATAAGCATTTAGTCACAAGTGTGTGTGTGTGTATGTGTGTGTGTGTGTGTGTGTTTACATACACGTATATATTCCTTTCTATATATGCAAATGTATGACAAATTAATAAAGAATAAAGGTGGTATCTTGAAATAGCAAGAGATATGATTATCTCAAGAAATGGGGTTGGGTCCACTCATTTGAGCGAAAATACCAAGCCAGATCTCTATTTGATACTACAGATAAAAAATACATTCTAAATAGAAAATATCTTACCATTAACAAAAAAAAAAAGAAACCATAAAAGCATTAAAGAACATGTGCCTCACAATTTTTAAACAGTTAAGAAGGGCTTCCTAAACATGACTGTGAAGGGAGAAATAACAAGAGAAAATATTTATCTTTTTGACTACATAACAATTCTAAACTTCTGAATAGAAAATGCCACAAGATTAAAAGAAAAACAACACCCCACGAAAAATACTTATAAAACATAAGCCAGATAATGAGATCCTGTCCTTAGTACATGAAGAAATTTTACAAATCAATAAGAAAGAAAGCGAGCAAAGGACATGAATAGGTAAAAAAGTGGCCAATTAGTTACTAGTAATTCAAAAGTATAAACAGAAATAATGGAAAACTAATTTGACCAAGATGAAAAATAATATCTATTATTGTCAAAGATGGAGTGAATGTGTATTTTCATACACTGTCAATGAATACATACACTGAAACAACCTTTCTTGGAGAAAGTTTAGCAGTATATATTGTTAAATTACAGGGTTAAACCCTTCTATGCAGCATTGCAAACACCGTTGGTTGTCACCCTAGATCTATTTTTCTACTTCCTTCGTTCTGAACTCCTTATTACAGCTGAAATACAGACTGTACTTCTCAACCTCCCTTTGCAGCCAGGTTTAGCCAGGAGGCTCAGTTCTAAGCAACGGCATAGAAATGGAAGAGTTCTTTAAAAGAAGGTGGCATTACCTTCTTCCTCCTTTTCTCCTGCCAGCTTGTTGGAATAATCATTAATGATTAGCTGGCTTAATTACCTTATTTCCTAAATTAGAGCAGACCATTAACGAGCATAGTTTATTGCATTTTTAAGAAATCCAAATCTATAGTTTTATGACATGGATTAATTTTAGGTTTGAAGGTCAAAATAATAATTTTGAGAACAGCGGATTTTGTTTTTAAGATGTTGAATTGGTTTAGAGGGTCATATTACAATACCCAAAGCAGAAGAGAGAGATGAGTCATTACCTAGAGTTGAGGAGCATGATGCATCTGGGTGGCAGCCTCCATTATTGACTGAGCAGATGTCTATGAATGTACACACTCTTCCATCACCCTGGTACCCTGATGAGAGCAAGAGCCATAAGGAACAATGTCAAGCAGATCAGAGGAGAATGCCTATCTAGGATTCAAATATCATGAAACAGACCAATCAGGGATCCTCCATCATCAAAACAAAAAATGTTACTATAAAATGTCATCAACAAATGAAATTTCACAAATAAGAAAAATAACAAGAATTAGTGACCTGATTTCACAAACAATGTTCTGGGTTGTTTCTAATGAAAGAAATCTGTATAAAACTACTAGTAGACATAGAAAATGCTGACACTAAGAAAGTTAATATTTTTACATTACAGTGACTCTGATGTTCTTAGAGGTCAATTATTATAGAAGTCCAAAGTACCGTAGTTCCATGTTATTAAAACATACAAGGTTTCAGTTTATCCCTTAGAACTCCCTGACCTTCTTGGATAGTATTTTGATTTAGATTATGGAATAACAGAAATGACTTCTTTCCAGAAAGGGAGAAAAACCAACAATTACTATATATGCCTACCGTGATGCCTGTGGTTTAGTAAACCTGATACGCAAAACATGTCAGGAGTGCACGATATTAATAAATTATTTGTGAGGGCAACAGAGCCATAAGTCTGTGATCCACTCAGAAAACGTTTCAAATTCTGCATTATCTCAGTGGTTATTTCAGTTTGTAAAGCTGTTTTCCATTGATATTCAAAATGTTTTTCTCTCTTATCATAGAGTTGTACTAATGTGTCCTGAACTCACAAGATAAGCAAAACTTTCTGCTCTATTTTCTCTCCTCAGACAGAAATCATATTTTATTATTATTATTAAGACGGAGTCTCACTCTGTTGCCCAGGCTAGGGTGCAATGGCGCAATCTTAGCTCACTGCAACCTCCGCCTCCTGGGTTCAAGCGATTCTCATGCCTCAGCCTCCCAAATAGCTGGGATTACAAGCATGCACCACCACAGCCCACTCATTTCTGTATTTTTAGTAGAGACGGGGTTTCACCATGTTGGCCAGGCTCATCTGGAACTCCTGACCTCATGTGATCCACCTACCTCAACCTCCCAAAGTGCTGGGATTACAGGCGTGAGTGACCGCACCCAGCCAGAAATCATATTTTAAACGGAGCACAAGATCTTGTATTCTTATGTCAGTGTTCCCTGCACTGGGGTCAGGAAGCTGGCACTGAACTGAGGAAGTACCTGGTGGACAGGCTTGACAGTGGTAAGACCCAGGTGTATTCACACACTCAACAGGTGGAGCTACAGAACAGCCGCCGTTATTTATCTCACATTCATTGATATCTTCGCAAACATATCCATTGCCTTGCCAGCCTAGAAAAACAAGAAGATTGAAAAGTTTAGCTCTACAGACAAGTCAACAAAGAAGAAATACAAGAGTCAAAACATATAAAAATCTCCTCCACCTAAGGAACTATAAAATAAAAATGAGGTATGCTTATCAGATTAACACGAGTTGTTTTGAATTCTTAAAATCAAATTCTGGCAACAAGGTGGGCAAATGGGCTCCTCTTATATGCTGATAGTTAGACATTAAATTAACACAGCCTATTTGGAAAGAGCTCTGGCAGTATTCATTAAAATTTTTAAAATACATGCACTTTGACTCTCAACTGCACTTATTAAAACTTACCTATTGTGATAAAACTACTAGTATATTACAGTGTAGGTAAGAGGATGTCTATTGCAGCATTGCTTAATACGGAAAAACTCCTTAATCATCAACAGACATAGCTGAACACCTTATGACTCATCTTCGTGACTGAATACTAAAAACACTTTTTAATATTATGCACATACCTGTATACCTACATGTGCACACACACACACACATAGAAATAATTTTTACATATAGATTAATTAAAATACTAAGTATGGCTGGGCATGGTGCCTCACACCTGTAATTCCAGCACTTTGGGAGGCTGAGGTGGGTGGATTACCTGAGACCAGGATTTTGAGACAAGCCTGGCCAATATGGTAGAATCCCGTCTCTACTCATAATACAAAAATTAGCTGAACATGGTGGCACACGCCTACTCAGGAGGTTGAGGCAGGAGAATCGCTCAAACCCGGGAGGTGGAGGTTGCAGTGAGCCAAGATTGCACCACTGCACTCTAGCCTGGGCAAAAAAGCAAGACTGTTTCAAAAAAAAGTGCTAATTGTTAAAATAATATGGAAGACTAGGCTCATACTCTTAATTTTGGGAAAGAATTTTTTAAAATTTTGCATGTGTTTGTATGAATGAAAACTAGTGTAGAAGAGGAAGGAGAATAAATGACTAATTGTGGCATTAGGAAGATGAGATTTAATAATTTTACTTTAGTCATTCCCATGTTATTCAATTGTTGTAAGTCTGTATTACTTTTATAATCCAAATTATTAAAATTATACAAATCCTTTAAAACCTTTAAAGACTTAAAATACTTATATTCTTTGATTTAAGTAGAATCCTCTTCTAAGACTCTGACTCAGAAAATTATCATATCTGTGCATGACAAAATGAGTACATGAAGAAAAGTTGGAAGAAAAAAAATGCCCAAATGTTCATCATGGTCCTCTGTGTGATAAGATCAAAGGTATTTTTTTCTTTTTTTTCCACATTTTTGTAGTGATAGTTTATAAGCAGCATATATTGCTTTGCTGCTTATAAAATATAACTACTATGTATTTCAGGAAAAATCAGGTGATAAACAAGAAAACAAAAAATAATTTTTTCTCTTTTTCCTCTGTAACAATAAAAAGAATGTAAAAACACATTGCCAATCCTCTAATTTAAATAATTTATTTTCTGATTTATAGTTGTTAAAGATTGTCCATGATAAATTACCTTCAAAATGTGACTGCTTGCAAACTGTGCTTGCCCCTGAGAACTAAGAAGGAAAGAGTCTTTATAGGTTTTTTCCATTTCTTTCCAGTTTTACAAGATCTAAATATTTACATGCAGAAAACCACTAAACCAAAAATGACGACATGGAGTATTAGGTGTGTGGGGTTTCTTGGTGAGAAGAAACTTGGTTTTGAATCCTGGCTATCTGTAAAGCTATGTGATCTTGGGTGTTATTCAAACTCTTTAAGCCTCAAGTTCCCATATTTTAAAATGTGAGTAGTATTTATTCTTACCATGTCTTGGTTTTATTGTAGTTAAAAGAATTAAAAATTGCTTATACAGTGCCTTAACAACACTTTTATTAAAAAATAAAAACCAGGCTGGGCATGGTGGCTCATACCTGTAATTCCAGCACTTTTGGAAGCCAAGGCGGGCAGATCACTTGAGGCCAGGAGTTTGAGACCAGCCTGGCCAACATGGCAAACCCTGTCTTTACTAAAAATACAAAAATTAGCCAGGAGTGGTGGCCTGCCCTTGTAATCCCAGCTACTTGGGAGGCAAAGGCAGGAGAATCGCCTGAATCCAGGAGGTAGAGGTTACAGTGAGCTTAGATCCCACCACTGTACTCCAGCCTGGATGACAGAGAGACACTCTGTCTCAAAACAGCAATAACAACAACAACAAACAGCTACTATTATTACATCATCTTTGTGCTCCATTCCTAAGAGTGCAGATTAACCTTATAAACTCCCTGAGGTCTAGCTAATTGCCTACTGGTGCACCCAGCACAGTGCTTTGCTCATAGTAGGCATCCTACAAAATAATACATGTGGAATGAAAGATGATTATCTCATAGAGCAAGGGATGCTCTCTGATTCAAACCCAGGCAGTCTTTGACCATGGAGCCCATGTTTTCTGTAACTCAACATATGGCGTCCCTGGAGATGCAGTCACCGTGGGGCTGTGATGGAGCTGGATATCTCTGTTTACATCAAGACCACAAGTTACTCTAATGACATACCCAGGCAAGAGCTACTGGACTGTGGTGGAGATGCAAAGAGGTCAAATAATTTCCCCATGTGTACAAACATCTGGTTAGTAGGAAAGGTGGGACTAGAGTATCTCTTTTGATCTCACATCTAGTCAGTTGATGGTCACTGCAGTGCAATGTCTAACTTATAAATTCTACGGCTAACGTTGCCACAAAGTCTGACTCTAGCAGTTTTGGACAAGCCTCCCCCTTTTGTCGTGGAATTGTGATAGCAGTGAGATAGTCTTGAGTAGAAGTTAGTGAACCGGGACATGAAAACGGATTTGAACACCTCCTAAGAATGGTCTTCCTACTCATCAGGAGTGAAAGAAAATTGGGTCTGGCACCTCACCAACCTGGCATGCAGAGCCCGGCACAAGGCCCTGAGAATGTACCTGTTGGACAGGCCCCACAATAGAAAGAGCCTAGAGTGTTGAAACACTGCACAAGCGTGGAGCAAGGCCCAGGCTGGAAGCTGCACTCGTCTCTGTCCAGCGTGCAGGCAGGGCTGTTCGGGGGAGACATCCACCCAGCATCACAGATGCAGCTGTACTTGGGCTGGCAGGATGACAACAGCATGAATAAAGACAATCATGAAAATCAGCAAGAAAAGCCTTTAAACATTTCATCAAGCCCCAAACTGTTTATCCTCTAACGTTCATTTCCATAAGGCCAATCCAGTGGCTTCTCTTTTCCTTCCCATATGATTAAGCATTTAGACCAGACCATGCAAAAAGGGAAACGTCTTTATTTCAGAGTAAAAGCAACCTATAATTTCTCCCCAAGATGCCAGGAAAAGAGTAACAACAATCAAGAACTGTAAGTCAATATAATTAAAGTCAATCAACTCAGCCTGCTATGTTTTTAGAGGGAAAAACACCCATGTAGGCATAGACCTTGGAAAATCAATTCTGTTTGTTTTTCCTTGGAAAGTTCCTCCTCCTACCCACCTCCTCAACTCTTCCACCCCTGTCATTGGATGGGATCTATTTTCCATCACATGGGTAGAAAAAAATAGAACTAAAAATAAAGAATTGAAGCTCTCATGAAGAGCCAAGCCAGCCACTACTGGACAACCTTGAGGGTCAGCAGTCAAAGTCGTCAGGATCCAGGGCATGGAGGGGCATTCTGTCTGAGGAGCGGGCTCCTAGAGTCTGCAGCAGTTCCAGAGACTCAGGACAGAAAAATCAGACTCCTTGAAACCACATGTTGCCAACAAGACTGGTCCTTTTATATTCCTGTGTCTTGTCACTGTTAAAAATAACACTTTCAAGGCCAAGAGAAGGTGTTATCTCAGAGAGAGTCATGATAGGATATAAAAATGGTCCTATTTCAGCTGGGCATGGTGGCTCATGCCTGTAATCCCAGCACTTTGTGGGGCTGAGGTGGGTGGATCACTTGAGGCCAGGAGTTCAAGACCAGACTGGCTAACATGGTGAAACCCGGTCTCTACTAAGAATACAAAAATTTGTCAGGCACGTTGGCATGGTCCTGTAGTCCCAGCTACTCAGAAGGCTGAGGCACGAGAATTGCTTGAACTCCAGAGGTGAAGGTTGCAGTGAGCTGAGATCGTGTCACTGCACTCCAGCCTGGGTGACAGAGCGAGCCTCCGTCTCAAAAAAAAAACAAACAAAAAACAGGTCCTATTTTACATAATGACATCTTAATCTCTGGGTCCTCTTTGCTGCATATCTCATCTCCCCTCCTCGCCTACGCCCCACTTACAGGCAGGAAGTGACTTCACCTCTGCAAGCTCCAGGCAGTGCTTGTATAGAGTGGGCATAGGAGAAGAAGAAGCTACTAACCATCACTCCGCAAGGAGGCACATTTGGGGAAGGAACCCACCTCTCCAGCTTGCTCTCGGACTAAATCCTCACAGATACCATGAACACAGCGTGCCACAGAGCCCCCTTCACAGTCATCATATTTGGATGCACACTGGGGTCCGTATGTCTCAGGTGAGCAGTGACAACTGTTGGTTACACAAGAGCACAATGTCAGGGCTTGTTTTTTGGGGCCAGCTCCTGCCTCTTAACGAGAAAAACAATTCAAATTACAAATCAACGATGTTAACGTGGAATCATAAGCCACCACTGCAAATTTACTGACTGGAGTCTTGGGAGAAAAATCACTCTGCTCTGCTCCAAGTGATGGATTGAGTTAATACGGTATGAGAGAACCACAGCTTATTATCTGGTAAGCCTCGGACTATAAATTCTTGTGTTATCAGGTCATCAAACAGCATTTTCAAAGGTCAGATGTGTATAAGCCAAAGGTAATAGAGTTAGTTCAGGAAGGTAAAGGGAGAGATCAGCAAATCCATTCATCATCTGTCCAGTCGGATCTGCCAAGAAGCACAGGCAACATGGGCTACACTGATAACTCCCAAATGCTCTCTAGGATTATATAACTCCACATGCAATCCAGTATCCACACCCCACAGTCTATTATTGCTATTACTATATTACAAAGGGCAATATGTCTTCTAGCCATAAAAGGTGTAGTTATATAATATAATATCGTGACATTTCTTTCATAGGCACATTCGAATTTCCAACAAAATGTGGTAATTATAACATTATGCATAAGCTAGCAGTGGGTGCTTTGTTACTAGAAGATTTTAGTCCAATAATAGTCAATATTGTTTTAAACCTATGTAACTGTTAAAGCTGCTTTAGCCTTATCTCTGCAGCTTAATGGGAACTTAGCTGGTCTGAGACTGGGAGTTGAGGGAGGAGGAATGGTAGAGGAATCCCAGAAGGCTGAGCCTATCTCCACATGCCTGTGCACACCTGAGGGGGAGGGAGGGCCAGGTCCAGAGGTTGCCGATTGCCAGACTTGAGCAGAATTGGCAAGAAAAGCTCTCATGTGGGAAATGACTGTAGGTACCAGGGGTCAGAGACAAGGAACAGTGAGCACCTGCATGGCCAGCCCTCCCTCCCATGCCACCCTACAAAGTAAAACAGCTCTTTTGACAAGACACAGTGAGGTACAGGAGCTTAGTAATCTCCATGGATGACCATGCATGAATGACAGCGTGGGAAATTAGCATTTGACTCTTTGAACTGCATCAAGAACCAAACTTCAGGCACAGGATTCAGCTTGCCCATGGTGGGTCCCTGAAACAATTGCTGGAATGGCAGCATTTTGGTAGCTTCTAAGGAAGAGGAGAGCAATGAGTGTGGCCAGAGATGGAGAGTAAGAATGTAGGGAACACCATCCATACACTCATGTCGGGAGCCCAGACTTAGCAAATCAAAATACAGCAAGCCCAATTAAATGTGAGTTTCAAGTAAATGAATATTTTTTGGTATAAATATGCTCCATGCAATTTACAACATCAGTATATATTTACATAAAAGCTGGTTCATTAACACATGACATTTCTGAGCATCCCAAAGTTACCTTTCTCTTTAAGACAAAGTCATAGGAAAATAATTATAAATAATTAAACTTAAGGAGAAATTAAATTATGCATTCCCACCCACAGCTATTTATCTTCCCTGCATCTCTCTACTTCCCTTCTCATATTGTTTTCTTTCCTCTTTGTCCTCCCATCTTTACATTGAATATTTGTATAGAGAATTTAATTAGACTCTTGAGGATTACAGAACTTTAAAACAGTCTATACACATATTTGAGCATTTGATCCAGGAGGCTTCCTTGCTAAAAGTTTATTTCACCACCAGTCCCAACATCTGCCAAAAACGTTTAAGAATCTTTTTTTTTTTTTTTTTTTTTTTTTTATGTGCCAGAGTATAAAGCTGTAATACAGGTTTAAATTCAGTGGCACAATCACAGCAAACAGCAACCACAGCCACCTGGGTTAAA